>JACEVL010000507.1:0-102500 GCA_020284085.1 Aporrectodea caliginosa
TTCAATCGTTACTAACTCCTTACATCTCTCCTCGTTGCCTGCGTTCGTCAAGTATAGGCTACGGGTCTTTCAGCTGAGCCACGATGCAGAATGCCCGCGAGCATTCCATTCCTCTGCCCCAATGAATGGAAACGACTGTCACTCTCTCTTCCTAGTTCAAATTCACTTCCTTCCTTCAAAAAGCGGCTCAAAATTCACTATTTCTCCTTGACTTTCAAGCATTTGGATATCTAACTGCATCTTCTCCTGGCGGCTGAGTATCCGCGCCTCATATTCACATTTTGGCGCGACCGTGCGTTAGAAATTTAATAAATAATAATAATGACACATTCATATATCCGTAGTTGCGTATACATTATACCCATACATGCATACGTGAATGCATACATACAATCACACATGCATAAACAAACACAAATATATATATATATATATATAGATATATACGTTGTGCCCTCCACCTACGGCACTTTAAAAAAATGCTGCATGCCTACCTGATTAATGGAAATTAGATATATAACCTACCCTGCCGGATATTCTTTTTCACTGTTAGTTAAGGTTTTCGGTTTTTCTTTATATTTTCATAGTGTTTTGAATCGAGTTAATCATTTTACTGTGTAATATGTACTATACTGTTTGCATTGCTGTACGAAACTTGATATTGTACTGTTTATCAAGGATTTAGCTAATTCATATTTCTGAAATGTTGTTCTAGGTGTCCCTAGTTAGCGGGATCTTGATCCCTTTGGGACTCCTCTTGCGGCCAATCCTGATACTTTATGTTGAAATGTTATGTGTTTTTTTTTCATTTGGCTTCAATAAAGAGATTTGATTGATTTGATAAAAACAGAGCATTTGAGGAGCACTTTTTTTATCAATCTATCAAAGGTCTGAGTGTGACTCGAGCACTCTCAGACACAAATTGCCTATCAATAGCACTGAAACTTATTTCACGAACGTTTAGACAATGACCGTGACCCCATATGGTGAATGGATGAAAGCTTTCAATTGCAGGTCACCAGGAGAGGACGCTAGGTTTAATTTATGTGAACTAACAGTAGGCCCTACAGGTCTTGGGTTTGAGACGTATTGGAAAAACATCGTGTTAAAACGTTTGCACGCCAAATTGAATGACCTTCTGTCGTTAGGTCTCACTAACCCTCTGTATCTATACCACCAGATTAATGATGTCTGACTTCAGGCAATTAATACCCAAGGACTCTAATGCACGCCACGCCACAACTATGACAGTGCTATCAATCGTTTCGCTGCTATGGCTATGCAGCCCTAACATCTTGAAATGACTCCGATATCCATAGATTGCTTGGAAACAAAACACTCGGCTGCATGCAGTCAAATCAATTTTTTATTGCAAGCAAAGCCTTTTGTTTGGACGTAAATGCTTTATTATCGGTCGCTACTGTTGTAGTAAAAATAATGCAGTTTGAGAGCAGCGCTAAATTACACGAGACTTTAATGTCGGAACAAGACAACGAACCTGTGCGGGTGGTAACCGTTTGTAAACCTTCGGCATTTATTTTATGTCATGAATGGCAGTGAAGCCGGATTTAGGACGGATATCAAGGAAAGACAAGGCTAAGTCTGGGCAGAATAGATTAGCCATCTCCTCGGTATTTCATATCCGGACCATTTATGTCTACGACCATCCTGTTCCAAAGTCTGACTTCCTGAAAAACGAGTTGGAAAACGTCTAAGCGATTTTCCACCGGAGATAAACTGATGTAATGACAAACGGTGCACTAGGGAATGGAACTGTTCAAGTGTATGTAGACAACGCGGCATATAAATCGACGTTGACTATATCCAGATTTCAGACGTTATTGTTAATTCGTGGTTCTAAATGACATCTGTTACTTTTCAGAATTATCTTCTTCTGTTTTGTAGATTCATCAACGCCAAAAGACTTCACGACTTATGAAGTTAGCTATAGGCCTTTCGGGGTTACATAGATAGTTCATTCGGTTATTCATCTACTTTCAAGACGTGTTTGTAATTCATAGTAAGACTAAAATAGTTTGCGTCCTTTTCTAAGCCATATTGGTGCATTATTTCATTAGCCAATCCTGTACAAATTATTCCCGCCTCAGATTCAAATTTACAACAGCTGCTCCTCTAACAAGTCCATAAATAAAAATAAACAAATAGATAAATAAATTAATCCAATTGCCTTTGCGGAAGATGTTCAGCCCTTCGAATTCGAAAAGGGTACCACGCATGAAGCAATTCTTCCAATTGCAAGAGGCAATAGGAAGCGTTTAAAAAGATGCATAATAAATATTATATATATATATTCTCATACATACATGCATGCATGCATGCATACATACCTACATACATACATACGTACATACATACATACATACATACATACATACATACATACATACACATACATACATACATACATATAATGGATATGCGCACGCAATGAGAAACTATGGGAGATGGTTGAATGGTAACACGCCGGTGTCACAAAATAGTGTATCCCCGTACATGAGTATCCCCCTTAGTGAAATGGAGCATTCGGTTTAGTTTGCATTTTTGGCGTTTCTAAGTGCATTCAGTCATACTGTTTGGATTTATTGTACGTACATAAAGTATTTTAAGTTGCGTATCTTTAGTTTGTACGTCGACCTGAAATTAATTTACTTCGTTTTTGGTGATTTTGACTGGATTTTCGTCTTGGCTTTCGTGACGCGTATGACGATGGGGGTTAGATTGGTTTATCCCCCGGATACTCTATTTCGTGATACCGGCACGAAGAGCAGAAAGACGCGGTTTTGATACCGCTAACCCCATAAGGTTGACTCAGTCTTCAACTCCCTGGGGGCGACTGTAAAATGAGCAGTAGGACAGGTGGGCGCCTTGCTGACTGCTATAATTGAAATTCGACTCCTGTTAAACTTGTTATCATCTGTTACTACTATAGCATGTAATCTTACTGCGTACTTATCAGTTTGAATTAATAAAGGAATATTATTATTTAGACCTATTCAACTTTCCAGCACAGACCAAAATAATATTAAGCTGATCTTAAATTCAGTCGATTGTTTAATATATACTTTATTTCGCACAAAGCAGAACAGAGAAGCAAAACGAAGACTAGAACAAAAGACAAAAATTCGAAAACTTCACAAACAAACCGGTTCACAACTGAAACTCCTTGAAAGCTTAAATACGTTATGAATCTGATTGAATGTGTGGATTAAGATAAGTACAATACACCAAGTCAGTAAAGACCAGTGCTTGAGACGATGAAGAAGAAGAAATGATCCACCTTATCACATTATATCAAAGGTAGCAGACAAATCAAGAAGAACAAGTGCTGTCACCTTACCCCATCCATTGAACACGATGATGTCATTATAAACAGCAAGAAGTGCAGATGTTGCTGACTGAAACTTACGATATGGGACTGAAAAGTGATTTTAGATACAAAATTCAAAGTTGAAATGTGTCTGTAATTTGCAGCGGATAAACTATGGTATGAGCACAAACAAATGGGAAGGTTCCCTCATGCAGGACATCTAAG
This sequence comes from Aporrectodea caliginosa, assembly GCA_020284085.1. Lineage (NCBI taxonomy): Eukaryota > Metazoa > Annelida > Clitellata > Crassiclitellata > Lumbricidae > Aporrectodea > Aporrectodea caliginosa. The sequence goes on from JACEVL010000507.1 coordinate 3,554, forward strand.
AACTCTTAAGAAAGGATGTAGGAATGGTGTCAAGGAGACCAGTTTTGTTAGGCGAGGCAAAGACAAGCATAGGCGTAGGAGGCGGGGGGTCAGGGGGGCAAATGCCCCCCCAAATTTCGGGAATTCCTGTTTTTCGGGCAAGAAGTGCCAGGGTAAATGCTGAACAAACAATTAGAAGTTCGGCAATCGGTAGCACACAGCGCGATCTGCCAGCTCCAACTTGCCCGAATCGGAATATTTAGCTACTAGCTCGCAAACCACCATAATATTTACAGCTTTATTCATTGGTGTAGGCTACTGAATAATAAGCCAGTCACTTATAGCATCCAAGATGTTGGCTCGGGTGCTGCCCGAATCCCCAAAACCCGAATCCCCGAAACGAATTTCAACCGGATCCCCAAATTGATTTTCTAAGTCCGACCCGAATATACTATTAACAAACAAACATGTGAATATCGATGTAGGCCTACATCAAGGTCATGCTAGGTGTATGTCATGTTTACAATTGAAACTGTGAATAGCTTTCGGGAGTTCGGCCGCTTTCTAGAAAACTGTTTTTCGGGAAATCGGGCTTTTGTGTAGCCTATATTTTCAGCGTTTTCACGGATTCGGGTTTCGGGGATTCGGGTTGATCTCTGTTGGCTCGGTAGGCTACCGACTTAAGAAAGAAATTAAATTCAAGTTGCTACACTCCACTTTTCAGCGTGCAATTCCGAAAGTAGGCCTAAGTTAATTTTGAGTGCAGAAATTTCAGATCGTTCCAAAGATGGTTCAGATAGTTTCAGAACGATCGTTCAGATCGTTTTAGAACGATCGTTCAGTGGACTTCGGAAGATGAAAACATATCTGCACAGCACCATGTGTAGGGATAGTAGAAATTCACGGCAAAAAAGTTCAAAATTCACGGTAGCATTTAGTAAAAACGGGCGAAAATCACGGCAAATTCAGGGCATGAAAAAGGCTTAACGCATTTTTTGCTATGATCCGACCAAGCAATCACGTAAATAAGAAAGAAACGAACGCTTCGCGATGTATTAATGTCAGTATAAACGTCCTGCTTCAATTCGTTGAAATCATGCTTATATTTACCAAGATCTAATCGATGTAGGCCTAATCATATTAATAATTATAACATAGATCAAGCAGCAACGCGCTGTTGCCGTGTATTGTCACGCTAGGCCTACGCCTAAGTGTCAGTCAACGTTTGGCACATAGTTTCTGCAATTGTAGACACACGTAGCGCCAAGTTATCGTATGTAAAACTGCGACAAATTATGTCAAAAATTTTTCAGAAAATCAAGGCAATTCACGGCATTTGGGGAAAATCACGGCAAGTGCCGAAAATCCATGACTTCGTGAATTTCTACTATAGGCCTCTCCCTAACCATGGGTCAAGATAGACTCAATGATCGTTTGATTATCAACATTGAACGTGCAACTATAGGCTACAACTGGGGTCAACTGCAGATGAAAGACATTATTGAGACTTGTTAGACGCGAGAACAGAAACTCTATCGTGTTCTAGAGAGACGTGAGCGACTATAAATGCAAGACACCAGTTATTCGTTATTTATATTTTTCGGGCAAAAATAAAATCTTGCCCCCTACCACTGAAATTCCCCCTACGCCTATGAAGACAAGATTTCAAACCTCCTCAAGAGTGGTTGGCACAAAATAGTCCATGGCAGGAGGTGTAGAATTTGAATAAAATAATTTGTGCAATGCAAAGGAGCCGACCAATTTAAGCCGCATACCAGAAATGTTATGTGGCTGCTGTTCAATTTCACACCGTTTGGTGACCATCCACCCAAACCTTAATTTCTGTGAGGTCGGCGAATGAGTACCAATGCGCAATGGTATGCTATGATTTGCGTCATTTTGGTTGGTTTTGATCTTGTTCGTGATTTCGATCTACTTACCACGATTTCAGGCATTTGCTACTGAAGCAGATGCCTAACAATAAACACAATAAAAAAAGCATGGTTGTATCTGTAGAGTGGTTGCTTTACAAAAGTAAGAAACTTTTCGGCATTAAACAATGTGTGAGTTTAATCTATGATGATCGATTTTACTAGCTAATTTTCTTTTCCTCTTTTAAAGCTCAACTGTCAGAAAAACTCGATTGTGGCACCGACCAGAAAACGCAAGCCCACATGAAGGAATCTGAACGATTTTTCAGCTTAGTACAAAAAGCATTGCGAAAGCTGTTTTGCCTTGATATGCAAATCTCTTAACCTGGCCTGTTCCGTCGTGTGATAAATGAAGCTAGAGAACGGAATTTCCATGAAAGCCTACAACAGTACTGCAACCATTTGCCATGCAGCTGCGAACGGACGTTAAAGCTGCGTAACTGATCGTTTTGCCCTTTGTCCGTGCCAGAGTTATCGCTCGAGCGATCGATCCGAGTCGACCGTATATCGTCACCGCTGCAGGTCGCATGATCATGGTCAATGACTGGATGTGAGGAGCAGACTACAGTGGAAGGCGTTCGTGCAAATGTCCTATACGACGTCTTGAACCTTTTGAAAGGTCCGATAGAATGGAGGAGGAACAAAGCCACTGATTTTGATGAATGCTATTCTCGGCAGGATTCGTGACTATTCACATTCATCCGCAACCCGTTCTTCCCGGAATAGAATTCACTTGAACATTTCTTCTTCTGAACGACAGTAACTGCTGTTTCATCGGGACCGTTTGGAACAGTCTCCCGCTGACCATTGACTTTGCAGTCATGACCTGTTTTGTCTTTGCATAACATACTTAATCATAACCATAAATTTCATTGTTCCAACAAACGTAGAACATGTTTTCTATGTACAAAGATATAGTAACTGGTTGAGAAACAATGGGAATAGAAAACTAATAGGGAAGAAGTCACCCATTCATCTTATATTGCACAAGTGGCAGACCGAATAATTATATTATGCTATATTTTTAGTCTTTTACAAGTCTTAACTGCTTAAGTTGATTACAGCACACACAGTATATCCAGTCGTACCGTTATCAATAAAATAGACATGCAGTCTACGTTTGAATAGTTGGATGTTACTGGGGATGCTTGAGCATACGTATGCATTTTATTCTTTCATAAAATGATAAAACAGTTGCCGTTCTTCCCGAGAGTGTGCACTTGGGAACATTTCTTCAGTGCTTTGGCAATTTTGCAAGCATACGGTTCTAGAATTCTCCGGAACATGATTGAACATTTCTGCTTCCGCATACAATTGTCGTTCTTACCGAAGAGTGTGGGAAGAACGCCTCTCGGAACAAATCTGAATATGTATTTCTCCGTCTGCAAAAGCTTTGGTTATAAAATAGTCGATTGTAGTGGAACATACGGAGAAAAGCATTGTTCCTTCGAGGAACTGCTACGTTCCGTCTCCGACTGCTAATGACATTTGTTTTCAGCCAGAAACGTTCCTTGGCTCATAAAGCTCTTGTGATTGTCCTGAGATGACATGTGCAATGGTCTGGAAACGCTGTCTGATTGCCTTTGCTGGGTTTGTCATTTGGACGAAGGACTCTTCCTTCCCACAATCAACGACACACGACGGCCATTTTTCACCCACCGATCGCATCAATATTCATCATATTTTATTACCTTAAATATAATGCATAATGTAATAAAAATTTCCGAATTTTTCAACCAAAGCTAAACCTGAATCACGAAAACCAGCTAACTCACCGGCGCTATGTCAAATCAAGTCCGCAAGAGAAAGATTGTTTAGTCGGTCTCAGTGCTAGGTCAGAGTCTAGAGGTGTCAAACCGGGTGAGTCATTGTCATGCTCAGTTGGAAAGCGATTATAATGGCAGTTGCGGTGGTCGCTGAACCTGCGAAAATATATCACTCAGCTTCTTACTGCTTTAAAACAGAAATCTCGGTCCGTTGTATACATAAATGTGTCGGTATTTATGTAAATGTAAGAAGGCAACATAGCGTCAGTATAATTCATCGGAAGCATTCTTGTGACGATCTGCTTTTGTTGTCATACTTGGCATTGGAGCTAATTCGGGAATGCTTTTACAAATGAACAATCGTCAGCCAGTTGCAAAAACAACAGCCAACGCATAGTTCGATACAGACTCCAACGAATCTGTCTCCCGATCAACGGACTCCTTTTATACCAGTAAATATTGCACTTGATCTTTGGACTTATTGGTCATAAATATATTGGTTATTCGACTCCTGTTTTTCCCGCGCAAGGACGGTGTTGGGCTTTCGAGCGTTCTCGGCGACTAGTCCAAGGCTTTGGAATTTATTGCCTAGTTCTGCACGTTAGTCATTTTGTCTAATAGGCCCATAATTCCGCTCTTGACTCCAAAATTCAAGACTTATCTTGTTTCAGCTTACTTACTCAATGCACACAGTATCCTGACTTTTGGTTTCCCGACGCAAGGGACTTCGACCTGGATTCTATAGTGAGTTACTATTTCCACTTTGGTTTAACCGAAAACCATCATCGACTTCATACCTATGACTGCCTTTCAGGTTTAGATTAAAGGATTTTGTTCTTTCTGTTCCCCCTCATTCCTCCTCTTCCTCTTCATCCGCCTATTCCTCGCCTTCTTTACTGGTTCAGGGAAGAATCCAATAAATTCAAAGACTTCGACGAAAACAGACAGATAGCCAAACATGCAGTGGTACGAACGGTGGAAGCGAAGAGGCTGTGATCATTAATAGGCATGAAGTAATGCCACGTGAGCTTAGAAGGCATACGCCGCTTCTCAGATGCGACTAATCAATCGCACGCGCTCTTTAGCCTTCGTCTAAAGACACTCAGGCCATTGCTGCTGCTGCTGCTGCTGCTGCTGCTGCTGCTGTTGTATATGATAATGAGGCTACTGCTACTGCGTTTGGCATTCGATGTTCCGACCAGAGACATTCATTTTGCTGCCCAGCTCCATCTGTCTTTCCAATGGGACCAAAGACCTTCTTTGTGCGGCACTCACCAGAAACTCCTAAAACATCGGCGTATAACAGAGCGAAAGCCAGCACAAGAATTCCTAAACACAGACTCCTAATTGCACTGGCAAAAGACGAGCTCTAAGTGCGTTGTTTAACACCTGTCTGAAAGAGTCTTGTAATTCATGTCGTGCTACATTTAAATCAATCGGCCATCTCTTTTGCTTGCTGGCTCTTCATACCAACAAAATTTGTGATATAAGTGATAAAGTACGTTGATTGACAACGATCTATTTTATAGATCGTTCTCGATCAACGTACTTTATCACTTATATTTTGCCTCGCATCCGAACAATAAGCCTTTTGGGCTTTCAGACGTTTTGGTTGCTGGTCCAAAGCTCTTCGAATTTACTACCTGGTTTTGCATGCGTTATGTTGGTTCCTTAACACTTTCGAGGCTAAATATTGGCTTTAGTGCGTTGTTTAAGACTTGCCTGAAAGAATCTTGTAATTCATGACGTGTTACATTTAAATCAATCGACCAATATAATTATAATAATAACAATAATTTATTCTTTAATCAAGCTCCTGACAAACGCACTGCGCTGTACGTGTACAGTGTACATGTTATGACGATTAAACAATTCAGAAGAACACAAATTACAGCAGACATAAATCAACAAAGTTGCAGCCATGCAAGGCGCAAGCTCATTGTACTTTTGCTGCCACCTAGGGAATGAGGGCATGAGCTAAACACAGGGGTTGCTGGCTAGTCATGCCAATATCATTTATATTTTGCCTCGCGTCAGGACTGACGCTGGATCCTGTCGCGTAATGACACTATAAACTAAAAAGATAAGAGTAAGGTAAGGTCTATGTCAACTGCCCTGGCAGCCATAAAATGTCACTAAACACTGCTTCTGTCGTAAAACGACGAAAGCCCACCACACCTATTGTTTAATGGGAATTCAAAATGATTTCCTTTTAATGTCTTTTGGCTTTGTTGATAGGACGCGGGCAGTCGCATAAACGTAAGACATATTGGTGGCCGGGAAGCACTTAGACAGACAGACACATAGAGAGACCGACAGACAGACGGACGGACAGACAGACAGACAGACCGACAGATAGGGAGACAGACAGACAGACAAATGGTGGCCACAGAAATAGTCAATATATCCACTGGAAATCCTGTCTGTGTGTCTCCCTTACGGTCTACCGGAAAATATTTTGGACAGTCAGACTGAATGCTACTGGAATTAGGTTATGAAGACGAGTCCTTTAGGTGATTCTCTGGCCGCGTTATATCTATATAATCACCAAATATTGGTCTAAAAACAAAAAGAATATGAAAAGAACAAAGACACACTATCACTTCAGGATAAACAACAGTCTTTCATGCTTTTAATGTTATTGTCATGCATGAAGTGCAGTACCTATGCAGTGTAAACATTGGTACTAATTACCAAAAATAGTCAAAATAAGTTGTATTTAACTCTGAAAACTGTAGGCCTAGACATCCGTAGTTCTTCATGCTGAATGCTACTGGAATTAGGTTATTAAGACGAGTCCTTTAGATGGTTCTCTGGCCGCCTTATATCTATATAATGCTTACTAGTCTTAGTTCAAATAAAGAAATCTGTACAAGTATCAGTTGCTTGTAAATTGTGTTTGAACAGAATAAAAAATACATTTTTCTATACTTCCATTGGCACTCGTTTAAAACTACACAAAATATCGTATAGCCAAAATTAATGGCTACTTTTACAGTTTCAAAGGCAATTATGAGGTCATGGGATGTATCACATTACATCACATCACATTACATGACACACATGACACGACATCTAGTTACATCGAATTACATCGCATTACATCACATCACATCACATTACAGTGCATGACATCACATCACATTTATCATATTAAGTCACACAACATCGCATTACATCACATTACACCAAATAACATTACAATGCATGACATCACACTAATCATATTAAATCATATTGCGCCACATTAAATGACATTGCATCACATTTACCAAACTATGTCACAATACATCACATTACATTACCTCACATCACATGTGAGTTCATGTTACAGCTCATGACATCACATTACTTCACATTACACAACACAAAATTACAGTGCATGACATCACATCACATCACATTATTCATATTAAATCAAACTATGTCGCTTTACATCACATTATATAACATTGCATCACATTACAGTGCATGTCAGATCGTTACATTAATCATATTAAGTCACATTGCATCGCATTACATGACATTAACTGACACTACGGTGCATAACATCACATCGCACTGTATCACATTACAACAAATGAATATTATTTACCCGTTTAAACATGGCTTTCAATCTGGACATTCCACACGTATGTCTTCACTCAATATGCAAGATAAAAGAGACAAATGCTAGGGATAATTACGAATATTCTCCCTGTATTTTCCTAGATCTTGAAAAAAGTGTCAACACGATAGAGCACAGAATTCTTTTATGTAAACTAGAACAATATGGAATTGAAGATAAGGAAGTTCATTGGTTTAAAACCTACTTGGGAAATAGTCAACAACAAGCTATAAGCCTATGTAATTGAAAATAATTATCCAACCTGAAACTCATAGAATTCGGTGCTATTAATGTTATTTTCACGCATAAAGTGCACTACCCATACAGTCAAAACATTTGTGCTTTAATCTTTATATTGTATGTATGCATGCATGCCTGTTTGTATGTATGTATGTAGGCGCGCCAGTGTGTATACAAATGTCGGTAAACCCGTATTTTACGTTGCTAAATAATTATTCTGATGTCTTCAATGCCGTACTTGACGTTGGTAAGTAAGCAGTCTTCCTATGTGCATAATAACTATCGTAATCGTTATCGAACATTTATATAGCGCCACTCAAAAACAGAGGCGCTCCCGACCCGGGCCAGTGTCTTCGTTGGTAAAGAGAGGTTTTAAGGCGCTGACGGAACTGGTCAAAAGAAATAGAGACAAAGAGAAGATACTGGGTTACAAAGAGCCATAAGATAATGAGGAGCAGAACCATCAAGAAGCTTCGCATGAGGGAACAGACCTCGAATTGGGTGCGCTGGCGGATGGGGAACCAGTGAAGGGAGTCGCCGATAAAATAGGAGATTATGGTCAAACTTAGCAATGCCTCCTATGAGGCGGGCGGCAGCGTTTAGAATGGACTGAAGTTTAGATGTTTTTGTAGAGGAGAGACCAATATTTTTCATCAATGAACCTTTTATCTAAGCAAAGAAATATTCGCATGGATCCAGCTTCTAGTTACGGGAAAAATTATTTTCATGAATCCAGCTTCTATTGAATCGAAAACTTAGTTTAATCCTTTGGATTTCCCATTGTTCTCTGCATGTTCACCTTAATCTATTGTTTCCGGAATTATATGATTATGTTTTTTTATTCGGTGAACAATAAAGGATTTATTGATTGATTCATTGTTTGATTGATTGAAGACTGACGTAAATGATCCAGCAGTAGTAATGGGAACACCCCAGTGATATATGGCAAGGCAATGTGACATATACTATGTCTATGATCGAAGTGCTGCTAGACTAGTGCATGCCTGCATGGGTCACTTAAACCAAATCTCGGACTTTCTTAGTAAGACTAACAATCTGAAAAAATATTTGACCTAGTTATGTTGTTACGTTTTTTGTAGCTGGAAAGCGGCACTAATTGGACCAGGGACTACTGCAAGTGACTCTCAAACGATTCGATGGGAAAATATTATACTTCTGCTGAATTGCAGATGTTCATAAACTTTTATTTTTCAGTTCATTTATCAATAGGCTTGTCACCATGCACACAGACAAGCTGAGACACTTACTAGATTAATAGAATAATAGAATAATTATACCGACTAACGTTTTCTTAGACTTCGCATTGATGATGATGATGAGGAGGAGGAGGAGGAGGAGGAGGAGGAGGAGGAGGAGGAGGAGGAGGGAGGAGGAGGAGGAGGAGGAGGAGGAGGAGGAGGAGTGGATGATGATGATAATAATAATCCTATATCCTTAAGCCCTTATGCATTTATGTATACATGGATGTATGTCTGTATGCATTTATGTATTTTGTAAATAATATGTGTGTAAGTAAGTAAGTAAGAAAACCGATGATGATGTTGATGACGATGATGATGTCTGTCTGTGTCCCTTTGTCTGTCTGTGTGCCTCTCTTTCTTTCGGCCGATCTCTATCGGATCTTCTCTACCCCCTCTTATAGCCGAAGTCAGTAACTCAAAGAGAATGGCTGGCCGAGGTCAAAACAGCCGGACATCTGCCTCCAATTGGTGGGTCGCACGCAGACTGCACTGACGAGCTTGCGCACTGGCAATAAGCATTTACTCCCCCCCCTTCATAGCCCAACCCCAGGGGTGTGCAGAGAGAGCCCAAGATCCTTCCACTCACGAGTAATCTTGGAGAAAGCCTTATTGAGTTGCCTGCCTGCCTGCCTGCCTGCCTGCCTGCCTGCCTGCCTGCCTGCCTGCCTGCCTGCCTGCCTGCCTGCCTGCCTGCCTGCCTGCCTTCCTGTCTGCCTGCCTACCTGCCTGCCTGCCTGCCGTGTTAGTTTCTCTAGGCCCTATCTTTGTTTCTATCTGCATGTATGTCTGTCTGTCTCTGATGCACATAGATGCAACTTCATTTGTTGCATAACTTTAATAAGGCTGAATGATTGGACATGAAAAATAGCCGAGGATAATGGAGAACATTTTATTCGTATCCATCGCCGCCAGATGGATGGCGTCACGAACTGATGATGAAAGACTAGTGGGTTTCAGTCTCTCTAAATGCCTGTCTGTCTATAGGTATTTACACCTGCTGGGATGATCTGCATGGTGTGGTTAGTTGCTGTTGGATGACGCTGTGTCATAACAAAGATGATTAACTCTGCCTTCCTCCTTTCTCCAGGTTCGAGACTGGCACTACCACAGATTTGGTAGTGGTGAATTAGCTCTCCGTTGTACTCATGCTTCAGAGTAGCGCTTTAGAAATTTAGAGTTTACGAGCAACACATCAAAGATTTAATTATAAGAATCTATCTTAATCAAAGAAAGTATCGTAACTGTAAATGTAGATTCCACATTTATAAACTCTCAGTAGGTATTCAAAGGTGAGAACAGAAGGGACAACAATTAAGTCCCCATAAACAGTTTGACAATTCATGAGGTTTCGTTAATTGTATACGTGCAGAGTCAATGCATGTGTGCTTATAAGTCAGAGGCAAACAAAGGCTACTTACTTACTTACTTACTTACTTACTTGACAAGCACATGACTGTGCTTGTTTGGATGTAAAATACAACTGAAGACACTATGGCCGCTACTGATCATCTGTTCTACCTACTTTAGAAATTGAGGAAAAAAGGGCTCCCTGGTATAAGTGTTCCTTTAGGGATAACCCTTTGACACTAGGAAACCGATTGTCATTTTATGGTAGAAATTTTTTATTGCATATATGATATATAAGCGGACTGAAGTGATTATGTACTGCTAGATTTGTTTTTGTGAAGAATTTGATACTTGATGTCAATAAAAGTCTTTAATTGAATTGAATTATTAATTTTTCTCAAGTCGTCAATCATCGTAACGACTTTAATTTTTTTACCATTATGGCCTGACAAGTCGGTGAATGTAGTGTAAATGTAACTCTTCGACAATTTCTCAGCGCCCACAAAAGCTACGTCGGAGAGACCAGCTAAACACCGGCGCTATTTCAAGTCAAGTCCACACTAGTCAGGTTTCAGTCCGCAATAGCCAGGTCTGACTTATATACAATTGCATCTAAAGGCATAAAAATGCAATGAGGCATACAGCTGGAGTAAAACTAACAGGTTAGATTATAGGCAGACACGTAGATTGTAATTTTAATATGTTGTTAAGATCATAGCTATAGATGTAGTTGCATAACACTGTCTCCTCGGCTTGATCTCCCCGAATTCTGACCTGGCATCGGAACGAACAGAGCAGCCTGGCTATTGCGGATATAATTATATTGCCGACAATAAGCTGGTGTCCATTTTGTGTGGCGCTGAGATATTAAGAAGAGTTACCCTTACATTTAGGCTATATAAATCTGACAGCCAAAGACTTTTTACAATTTCTCTATGATAATAGTGGTATTGCGTTGGTTTTGGGAAGTGTAGGCCTGTGCGTTGTTCTTGTGAAGTATGAGCCTTTAGTTCGCGGTAATAGAGATCATTACGTACTTAGGTTGCTTATTTACTTATCAATTTGATTTGATTACTATTGATCTCACTCTCAAATTTGCTTCACATACGGAGAACTCGGAGAGTTAAATCTACTACGTGAATGTAGATACTCACTTACTTACTAGACGTCATTAGCATAGTGTATACAAGGTAGAGCTAGTGGCAGATTAAGCCTTTTAAATTTTGCCTCAAAGCTGTGCGCGCGCCAGCCAATAGGATTGTCTGTAAGGTACCACGTGGCAGGTCGTAGGCTCAATTGCGCCATAGGCATCTTGTATACAGAGTAATGAGGCGGCCATTTTTAAAACCCTCAACAGAGAACATGCTGCATGAACTGAAGTTATTTCTGCAGACGTCAACCGCCTTTGTCGCACCTGTTCAGCTAAGCTAAGCTATTATTTCTTCTGTGTTATATTTCATAAACTACTCAATTTTCGATGTCCCATTGTGCGTTTGTTAAAGGCCATACGTACGTACTTATTAACTCTAACCAACATGCACACATAAGACCATTTGCGATTGGTGGCGTTTTACCGAAGCGTGATTGGTTGAGCTAAAAGTAGCGGCGTGCCATTTAAAAGGCCATCGCATTTAGTCAGATCAGTGGAAGAGTGTCGTAAAACTCAATACCGAATCGTTTACTGGAATATACATGTACTACAAATGTAGCTGTTGAAACATATTCAGGTAGGACATTTATATTTGTTCCATGTGGCTAATTTGACACAGTCAATTTGCTTGCCTACTGCAACCTAGCCAGCCAGCCAGGCAAACACGCGTCGAGATTCTTTGTCTTTGTGTCTGCCAAAGACACGAGATATTCTGTTTGCTTATTATTTTTATTATAATTATTAGTTACTATTATTAAATTAGTTATTTGTACTAGTTCGTCCTTAAGTTCTTTTATTCCCCTTCGGCGAGGAAGGAATCGTCGTTTAAGTAACAGATATTATGGGGATGTACTGGACTTTAAATTATAGACGCAGGCTATCGATTTCCAAGAGGTAATCTTATGACGTCATAAATTCCGTCTTATATCCTGCATATTCAAAGGACACTGTGTCTTGTCTATGCGGGGCAACGTTACTGGGCAATGTAGAGAAGGCGGAGATATAAGATGCACTGTAATTATAGGGTTTGCAATAAGATGAAGAATAATTTCACTTCAAGCAATAGGCTCACAAACAAGCAGCCAGACAAACAGACCGACAGAGCGATCTCATGGCAGAGACATACCCAGTCCAGGCAGTCCTGCATACCATGCAGCGACTTGACCCCCACGACTCTGAGCTGGCACCGGAATGGACAAGGCACCCTGGCTATTACGGACTTTATTTTATATAGCGCCGATACTTAAGCTCGTCTCGATGACATGGCTTTTGCGTGGAGCTGAGAAAATTCGGATATTTACACTTAGCCTACATTTGCATAAAACCTACATTCAGGCAGATTGATTGACTTACACGGAAATACATAGATATTACTTATTATTATTATTATTATTATTATTATTATTATTAGTAGTAGTAGTAGTAGTAGTATTATTAGTATTATTATTAATATTATAATTTGTGTTATTGGTATTATTATTGTCGGTCTATTTTCTGTTTCTGCTTCTCTGTGTGTGTGTGGTTTGTACACATAAAGATGCATAGGCCTAATAGTCAGGTCATTCAATAAGCGATTATTATTATTAATAGTATTATAATAATAATAATTATTATTATTATTAATAGCAATAAAAATAATTATTATAATACTAATATTAATGAGTGTCTCTTTCTGTCTCTTCTTTGGTTGCACTTATAGAAGATGCATAGGCCTAGGCCTATGTGGTGGTTTCAATACAAAACGACTATCATTATTATTATTATTATTGTTATTATTCTTAACTGTATTAGTATTAATATTATTATCAGTGTCTGTGTCTCTCTGTATCTCTTTTTCTGTCTGTCCTTCTCTCTCTGTCTCTGTCTGTGCTTTGCACATCTAGTCTGCATACGCCTACTTCTCAGTTTTGAATCAATAAACGATTATTTTTAGTATTACTAGTATTCTTGTAATTATTAGAAGTATTATTTGTCCTTCTGTCTCTGTCTTTCTCTCCGCTATTGCATAGTCTACCTGCAAGAGGCGCTATAAAACTCCAATAATCTACTACTATTCGTCGGCACGTCATCGATCACGTGGGAGCCACAGACCACGAGAATCGCGGACTATGGCGTCCCCGTTCTTATCGGCGCGGCCATCAGGAGATTTTTGAAATTTTAACCACTGGTAGTCGAATGGATGAGGACCACGAAAATCGGGCCTATGCCCAAAAATTCAAAATTTCAAAATTTATCATCTAGGGCATCATAATTGGGTGTCAGGAGTCCAAAAATCAACGTTTCAAAACCGCGGACGTCCGCACTCTTCGGACGTCCGCATTGTGGATTACGGTATCTCGCTTGAAGCCCGCAGTGTGGGGCTTTTACGAAAGCTAAATCAATCGCGCGGGTCGCGAGTTCTTGGTGGAGCTGGGTCGCCGTGCAGCCGCTGTTTCTGGTGACCAAAGGGAGACAACTTACCTTTTCCAGAGGCTTTCAATTTGCACTCAACGTTTTAACGCCGTTGCTTTTAGAGGCACCTTCACACCGTACCCCGGGGACGAGGACCGCGTACTCCAAGCTTGATCTTTAAATAATAGTAATAATAATAATAATAATAATAATAATAATAATAATAATAATAATAATAATAATAATCATATTCTTTATTAATTCAAACCGACAAACGCAGTATGGTTATAATTCAGTATGAACGGATGATCACAAGCTATTACAGGAGTCGAATTTAACTGTATACGGCAGCCATGCAAGGCGCCCATCACGTCCCTACATCTCATTTTACCAACGCGCCATCTCCTGAATGATAGGCTGAGTGGACCCACTCTCAACATGCGCAGCTGTTTCTGAATACCAAAATTTTGGCCAGTAGAGACAAATTCCTCACCAAATACCTAATTTCCAACGCTTGCCCGACTACCGGTACCGGTACTGACTTTGCATTGAGAAACTGCATCAGTGTAAGCCTATAACGAGGCCTATATAGGCCTATAGTGACTAAAGCACCAGAAGTGAGATTTAGCTTATAACTGTCTCAACGTTTTCTTGACGCTACTGTAGTAGGCCTACTAATAAGAAGTGAACAACGAGGTCCTCTCTCACTTTGTCCTTGGCGGATCGTCGCATGAATTCGAAGGTATCTCAGAAATCCCTGAATAACCGGAAATATCGACAGCATTTAACAAATAGGCTACTCCACTCTCGATCGTTCCAACCAATTAAAGGCTAAAGGCGCAAGTCCAAGACCAAAGGCGAATGACCGAGATCAGACGCCCAAGACCAAGATCACACCTTTAAGACCAAGACCAAGACCGCATCTTTCAAGACCAAGACCAAGACCGGTACATTCAAGACCGAGACAAAGACCAAGACCGCATTTTTTCGGTCTCGAGACGGTCCAGAGGCCAAGCCCGCGGTCTCGAGACCACGTCATCACTGCTATCCAGGATTTTGACCTGGCACCAAAACGGACAAAAACAGCCTGGATATTAATTGTGGACTTGATTTGGTAAAGAGCCGGTGTTTAAGTTGGTCTTGCCGATTCGGCTTAGGCTATGTGTGGCACTAAGAAATTTCTGATAGGCCTACTTACATTAATTACATTAGGCCTACACTTCACGATCTACAACGATGCTATAGGCTATTGACTTAAACCTTGGGCTAACATAGGCCTACTATAGGCCAACCCCTAACCTAAATACCACAGACACATGACAATCTGACCTCGGATTATTCTTACGTTATTGGATCGTAAAGACTTGTGAAATGAGGCCCTAACTGATAATACTTTCGATTTGGAGTGTTCTTTCATTTGCAGCTCGATGTTGTTGAAGCAGTGGGAGATCACGTGACGTAAACTGGTAAACAAGATGGCGGCCTATCTGCCGTCGTCGATCGGAGGAGGAATACAAGGAGGAAGCAGCGAGGAATTAATACGAACGCAGTTCGCAACACGCGAAGGCACGTATCGTCTGATGTCCTTACCGGATTACACGAGGTCGCTGAGGTTACCGCTGGGCAGTTCGTGTAACGTTCCCATTCGCCTGTCGTTCGTTATCGTAACTGACCAGACGAGTCATCAGGTGGACGATCTGATCTGCTTCAATATCAACCGAGAGATACATGTTTACAGACACGACATTTCAGACAAGGTCAGTGCTTCTTAATTAGTACCTAATTAATTAGGGCTTTATTTGTGGATTATAAATATCGCTTTATGTCAACGTGTGGTAATGTGACCCTCGGCTGTTCTCCCGGTGAAAGCCACGCCCTCACCGTTTTAACCCCGTGGTTACTGTGACGCTAGGAAAACAACGATGATTTAAACATTTTGTAAGGATTAATGCTTTTCAAGTACAGTTTAAGACTTCTATGACTTCGAGCCTGGGCTGAGATGACAAATTAGATACAAAAAGTAAGACGTGACCTTCAGTACTTGGGACACTTTGAGTTGGCATACTTGAACCGTGGCCTTTGAGACTCAGCACAGCACATCTAATAGTGAATCAAAATATAGGAAGGCTCTATATCTGCGTAATCTACACCACTAATCTAATTGTATCATTTCGTTCATGGAGTCACCATTTACATTTACACAAAGCATGAAATCAGTGGTGCTTAACCGTGTACACACAAAGTCAAGATTCTCAAGACAACAAAGACTCGACAGAACAGACAGATTGTTGAAAAGCATTTCAGCTACTTGGCCTAGCCATTAAAAAAGCTCTGTTTGACCTGAACGATAGTTCATGATTTTCTTTACTTCTGTGAGGAAAAATGGAATTGTTATGTCCAGTAAAACACTTATACATTAATCTTATAATATAAGTCTAAGTCTGTTTACGTTGTCCTTCCGTATGTTTGTTTGTCTGTTGTCTAAAGGCTCCGAAACGGAACGCTTTAGCGATTTGAAAAATCGCATGAAACGTTATTATGCCACGCCTAGATCAACGCGACTATTTTCAGCTCGCAATTTTATTTAAACGCTGACATATGGACATTTTAAACTTCAAAATTATGAGGTTCCGTAATACCAATAACGGAGTCCATTAATATGCATATTTTAACCTCGCTTGAGCGGCGTGACGTAAGAGAAATGTTGTCTTACGTCACGCGAGGCGCAATCGAAATAAAACACGGGCTCCGTTCCGAAAAATTACGAGCGCTGTAATGGAACACGATCGAGCTTCGTTTACTGTTATATTATTTAGCCCGGGAACAAATAATAGGCCTATATAAGGTAGAGATAAAATTACGCATGGGGAAATCCCGGGCAAAGCCGGGTAAAAATAAAGTTACATATATATTAATGCTTGTTTTTTGTCAATAAGGTCTAAGCATACTGAAATTTTGTGGTGTGAAGGCAGAATGAAATTAAAGTTGATTTGGCCTCTAATAAGTCAGCACTGCAGTGCAAGCAAAGAAAACTTTAAAGCATCTCTAACTGCCATGCAAGGGTGATAGTTTGGCGCAGGTAAGCACAGCGATGTTGAGTTTTGATAGTAATTGGATGTCTGAACATCCGTGGAATATCGTGCCATCTGGCCAGCTTGAAGCTTCCCATCGGCCTGTCATCCTTTTAATGTAGTGTATATTAGTAATAAAGTAATGTAAGAAATATTTCTTTTTCTTGGATTTTAGTGGTCATGTGCAAATCCAGGAGTTTCTGTAGATGGTCATACTTGTGCAAAGGAGTATATTGAGTCAGAGTTGTTGCCTGTATACTGTGATGACAGTCACCAACTGTACCTATTGGTACTTCTTTCACTGCTAAAAGATGAAGATCACATTTGAATGTAGGTGAGTTGATGGTCACTGCAGCCCCCATTACCCCAGGAATGGGGTGATGAACTTCTAATATGCAAATGGTAATTGGATTTAAATACGATTTGCAGAGTTAAAAGTAATGAGAAATTAACAAGATGTAAAATCTAGCCAAAGCAAAGATAAGGTTCAGTAACAAAACTATGGTTCAGTAGAGCATGGTTCAGTTTGGTTGAGTAACATGTGTGCAGGGCCACATTAATGGGGGTGCTAAGGGTGCTGCAGCACCCGGCCCGCAGCTTTGAAGGGCCCACATTTTATAAATATGTGCGTGGTGGACCGGTGGTTGTCAGAGGGGGCTTTTGGAAGGTAAGCACAGCACCCGGGCCCGCGCTAGCCTTAATAAGGCCCTGCATGTGTGGTAAGGTTCAGTAGGAAAGGGTGATGATTACCTGAGCATGATAAGGCAACATAGTGTAAGTTTGGGTGAAGTTAGGCAAGTTTGATATTAAAAAGTGAAGACTTTGGACAAAGTTGTCTTGTGGTCTATTTGTTATGTGCCATACCAGTCATAGTACCCTATAGGTCGTTCTTAAATGCAGGGTTATGAGAATTGAATGTATGATAGTACTCAGTGTATCACCTTGTGTTCAGCATTTTTGGCAGGCCCTTAAGCTAGTCCCAAGAGGCAGCCAAGGGTATGAAGTGTTAGCGACTTCATGTTCTCTAGCCTCGGTGTATAGCCAGTCCTCTCTCCTACCACCTGTTCTTCCCACTGACAGCGGTAGTTTGCTCATTATAGCTGGGTTGGTTAGGACAGAAGTGAAGCAAATCATGAACTATCAGTCTGGGCAAACAGCCTTTTAATGGCTTGGCCAAGTAGAATGAAATGCTTTTCAAAAATCTGTTTGTTCTGTTGAGTCTTTGTTGTCTTGAGAATCTTGAATTTGTGTGTACATAGTTTAGCACTGATCCCATACTTTGTGCAAATGTGATCATGATCGCATGAACGAAATGATAAGATTAGATTAGTGGTGTAGATTATGCAGAAGAATGCCTTCTTATCTTTTGATTCATTAGATATGCCGTGCTGCGTCATGGCCATGGTTCAAGTATGCCAACTCAGAGTGTCCCAGGTCTTACTTTTTGTGTCTAATTTTTCATCTCAGCCCAGGCTCGAAGTCATAGAAGTTTTAAATTGTACTTGAATGTTGATTCAAGCCATATAGCCTACGTGGTATTAACCCTTGTAAAATGTTTAAATCGCCATTGTTTTCATAGCATCACAGTAACCACGGGGTTAAAACGCCGGTTTACAAACTTACATAATATCACAAAATTCTGAGGTGTTGTGTTTTTGACCAATGGTTAATTTGACTGGGAATGACCCAGGTGTGAACGTAGGCTTCATTTAATGGGCTTGGAAGACTTGACGTGAACTTGATTTCACGCTCGTCTAAAAAGTTACAGTCAGTTTTATTTTCATTACCAGATTTCGTCAGA
Organism: Aporrectodea caliginosa; assembly: GCA_020284085.1. Classification (NCBI taxonomy): domain Eukaryota; kingdom Metazoa; phylum Annelida; class Clitellata; order Crassiclitellata; family Lumbricidae; genus Aporrectodea; species Aporrectodea caliginosa. Next base: position 22,099 of record JACEVL010000507.1, read on the forward strand.
TGTTATTTTGTCATAATCTGCTGTTGATGTGTCCTATTGTTTACTATCATTACGTTAATTTCATTAACTCAGTGCTTGTAATGAGAAACATGGCTATCAGTCAGCAATATCGAAATGTAAATGATTTGTTCACAGTGATCTAAATTTTATGGACTACTGAGCAATGGTGCCACAGTTCTTTTGTTGAAATGTGTTTTTTTAATGTTGTTCTCTGTCATTTGGGTGAAACCACAGGTGTAAAAACACGGGTGTTCATTAGGTTGAAGGACATTTACTACAGTAGTTCAGTTATTGGACAGTCTTCCATGATACACTAGGATTTAAAACATCAGACCAGCCTGTAGTCTTTCAATTTGGCTTCTTTGAAAGGAACATGTTTTTAAGTTGCTATTTTCATTGGATCAGACAATGGAATGTCCCTCTGGTCTGCTGAAACTTGGCAATGTAGCTAATTCCCGTAATTTTCATCATGTTTTTTAATGATGAAATAATAGTCCATAGCGCTTATCTATTACGACCTTGGGATTTATCCATTACCCACTGAAGTGCCTGGTGATGATGAGTTCTCTGCCCTAAGGCAGGTCCATTGGCTTTTATGCCACCCGGGAATGAGATGAGTGAGGTGGTTTCCCGCTGCCTTCCTCGTGGACAATTGTGAGTGAGCAACTTATCCAAGGTCGCTATGCATTGGCTTGAGGTAGATTTGAACCTGCAGCCCTGCGGTTTCAAGGCACAGAACATATTGCTACACCACTGTGTCCCTTAAGAAACTCAAGTGCCTAAGAAAAGATACTGAGCACCTCCTTCAGTTCCATTATTGCAACTTTTACTTTATATTTAACTTCATCAATGTTGCATACTACATGTGCTAGTTTTTAAACACAGAAATTGTTGTTGATTTATTTCACAGGTTACTGATATTGTTCGACCGGTGGAGAAGAAATTTTACCAGTGTACATTCCCAACTTGCCATGACTTCAACCAGCATGTCGCTAATCCAGACCGAATACCTCTACTAATCGGTTTTGCGAATGGCCAGATTCATCTCTTAAACCTTGCTGTAAAGGAATTCAAAAAGTCTTTCAATGTTGACGTAAGAAATGTTATCACCTTCAACTTTATTTTCAATTGATCTCCATTAGATCTATAGCTTGCTATTATTGATTTACTTGTAAATATTCAAACTTGTGTGTGACATGAGTAAGTAAGTAAGTGTATTCTTTATTAACCAATTGCTAATTGCACTTTGGTGTACAGACAGCTAATAAACACTGTTAGAAAGTTAATAGCATCCTGACAATAAACGTTTTCGTATCAAGTAGGTTGGTAAGTAATTAAGTGAGAATATCCCTTAATAAACCAATAGCCAACCGCACCTTGGTGTACAAAGTATATTGCAACATGATTCTGGTTGTAGCTTGGGTAGGCCTACTTCAGAATTGTTTCTGTTCTCTAGCTCATTGTGTATGGAACTACTTTACATTAAATGAACTTAAAACTGAAATGCAATATTTTATTATGGTAGTACTTTTTGAAGAAATTATCGATTGTGTAAGAAGTTCGCTAAAGAGACGGCTCATTGATTTCACTACCAATGCTGAAATGTGGTGTATTGAAAACTGTAATTAATAATAATAATAATCTTTTCTTTATTGAAGCACCTGACAAACGCACTGCGCTGTACATTTACATGTTGTGCAATTGAAACAATTCACAAGAACACAAATGACAGAAGACATAAATCTTAACTACTAACAGAACAGACAGCCTGCAATACACGGCGCTATTATAGCAGCCTACAAAGCATATCCGCCTACGGACGGCTCGATCTCAGTACCTCTCGCTCTCTATGCCAGTGTGTTATCTAATGCGCTATCGCCCCCGTTGAAGATTTGTTCCTGTGTGAGATACTGGATGCAATGACTAGATGTCAGACTGGAATGGATTAGTGACTGCTGGGAATTAGAGAGAATAAGAAACATTTGATGTCTGCTATCCTTTGATAGACAGTGACAGATGGCAGGCCGTGGTGCCATTGTCATGCAGATGAAGAACACTTCTAAATCTGTTTGTTGCATGCGAAGCATCGATAAATTGTGGGAATGGATGGGGCTGTTGGTGCGTGAATTTCTGATCAATGCTACATTATTCCATTTTGTATTCTGCTCACAGACGCTTGACTCAGTGTTTAATCGATAGAAGTCCATTTGCCTGTGCAATTTTATTATGTCACATGGTCAGCTTGTCAGTCCAGACCTGCCAATCATATAAATTGACAAGTCTGGACTGGTCTGATAAGATCATTTAAGTTAGAGTGACTTATAGACAATAGGCTAATTGGGTTGAGTGGTAACTGTTATGTGCATTGAGTGGTTGTTGTGTATGGCTTGAGCACCTTGAGTATTATGTCCTTGACAAACAGCTGCTTTGCGCTGGTTTTTGACTGTTTTCCTGGTGCTAGATAAATGCTAGAGATGACTAGACAGCATTATTAGCATCCCAGTTCCATTATTGTTAAGATTTCAGTTGTTACACTGTCAGAAATGTATGTTACAGGGCTGCTGATTACAAGGAATGTGCAGAAATATCTTGGCAATGCACTGTCTAGACTTAAGGAAATGTGTGTTAATGGTATCCTTATTATTGTAAGATGTTTGGAAAATAAAAAATACGTAAAAAGTCCAGATACTTGTATACATACGTAAACACACCTGCTTCAGTTGGCATGCAGTTTATCTATTTTTGTTTTTGTTTAGGGTAAAAATACAAGTCTATCAGCTGAACAGAGACAGACCATTACTGTTGTGTTAGTCCTCTTTACAGAGGTTGAAAGTCATTAACTCTTTAACGACGAGCGTGTACTAAAGTGTATGGGAAACCATAAGCGGCTCGTTGTTAAAGGGTTAAACTGATAGACAAGTTTGCACTTCTGAATGAAATACAGTGCAGCAAGCAACTTCCTTTCTTAAAGAGCTTTCAAAGTTTCTTTGTTCTTACATGGTTCTGTAACTCTCTTTGTTCTTACATGGTTCTGTAACTCTCTTTGTTCTTACATGGTTTTGTATTTATGTTTGTGCAGCAACTCATAGACAAAAGTAAAGTGACGTGTGTTCGATGGGTTCCTGGTTCAAAGAGCGAGTTTGTTGTTTCGCATGCAAGTGGACAACTCTACATCTATGACGAATCCCTTCCTTGCGTCACTGCTCCTCCCACCTACCAATCTCTGAAACAGGGACTCGGCTTTTCCATCCACACGTGCAAGACTAAAGTCGGCATGCGCAATCCAAAATTCCGGTGGTACTTTAACGATATTATGTGCATAAACGAAGTGGCTTTTTCGCCATGCACGCGCTACATAGCCATCGTCAGTCAAGATGGGTTCCTGCGTGTCTTCAACTTTCAATTTCAAGAAGTCGTTGGCGCGATGAAGAGTTATTTCGGTGGACTGCGGTGCGTGTGTTGGTCGCCGGACAGCAAGTACATTGTGACGGGAGGCGAAGATGACCTGGTTACCGTGTGGTCGTTGGCCGAGAAACGGGTCATCTGCCGGTATGTAGGTCATAAGTCGTGGGTCAGCGTCGTCGCCTTTGACCCTTGGACGACGATACTGAGCAGCGGAACAGAGTCGAGCGCCGGCGCTTCAGACAGTTCAGACTGTGCAAAGCATTTTGTGATTGGAGATGATCAACCATCCCCGCTAGTTTTGAATCAGCAACCGAGGCTTTGTGCTGCGGCCAACGCTGAGCCAAAGCTAGACGAAGGTCGGTTGATAGCGTATCGATTTGCCTCAGTGGGTGAGGATACACAGCTGTGTTTGTGGGAACTGACTGAAGATAACCTAGTGCCTCACGTCGCCCGCAATCGTCTGAGTACTTTAGGTGCTGCAGCGGCTGCCACAAACGATAAGCCAGCCTCGTTGCTAAGTAATGGACCGCTTTCAAACAGCATTCCAACTGCAGAGAACCACACAAGGTCACCAAAATCTGGACAATCTGGAGCAGCTCTCCTGCTATACAGTTCGTCCGAGTCATCAAGCTTATCGGAGAAGTATGCCTCGTTGTCAATAACAGAACAGCACCAAAATAAAGACTCGAAACGTCCTTACGGCTCGCTTGGCTCTCGCTTAAGTGACATGAAACTGCTTACGAACCGTCAGACGTTGCCGAAGGCGGCCGAAGAAGCCTTAAAACATTTAGGAGTGTCAGCCTGCCCGCAGCTGAACGAAGTGCCTATGCTGAACCCTCTGGTCTGTAAAAAGATTTCGCGTGAACGATTAACGGGCCTAGCGTTTCGCGAAAACAGCATCGTAACTGTGTGCCAGGAGGGCATCATACGAACCTATTCACGACCGGGGAGTTTGAATAATGGGTATCTATAAAACTGATGGGTACTTTTTTATTTCTGCGTTAGAGAAGGTATTTTCGAATGTCATGTAAGTCTTCTGCATTGCTCAGCAAACCACCAGTGCCACCTTCTGTCATGATTTATTGTCTTGCGGTGCAGGCATTGTTTCTTATGCCAGGTTTTCGTATTTGTTGGAGGCTGTAGCACGTTTTACTTCCACACTGCTTTTGTTCATCCCCTTTGAAGTGTGATGTGTGGATGTGTAAAACTGCCTCTTTTGTAATCTGTGAGAATTGTTACGATAAGAGACGACTGTTTTGAAGTGACCTTTCTTTCAGCGCTGCCTATCTTCATTCTCACATCGTTTCTCCCAGTATGTTTTGCATAACTTAATTGTATTTGTACGAACTTTATAACAAGCAAATAACAGTTGTGAGGAACAACATTTATGTGCCATTGATTATAATTCTTTTCAGCATCTCATTATTTATAATGATTTCCACGTGATGTGCTATATACATTTTCTTTCCTGAACTTTCCAAGTTTAGATCAATTTTTCCTTGTTATCTTCCATTGAGGCATAAGGTATTCACCAAAAATAAAAAAACATTAACTGGAAAAGACTTGCTTTAATAATTCATTCTTGTTATTGATGTGGCAGTGCCATGTAAGTACACTGACTGCTTACTTCATTTGGGGGTCATCCATGATGGACATTCGTAAAAGAGGACATACTGTGTAATTGTAATTGTAATTGAACATTTGTATAGCGCCACTCAGAGATTCAGAGTCGCTCCCCACCCAGGGGACCGTTGTGGACCATTGTCTACATTTGGCTGTATTTTGCATTACCAACCCAGTCCCCTTTGTGGAGCATTCCAGAGCTAACTGTGCTAGGGGGTGGAATACTTTGATACTGCTATGCTAAGCAAATGGACTCTATATGCTATCACAATGACTACGTAACCATCCTTGTCTGCTGGTATCTTGCCTTGGACTGTTGGATAAGAATGATGACTTTAAAACTCTAGTCAAACAATACGTGTAGGTCATGTATGTGCTTGTTGACCATCATGCCAAGACCAATGAGAGACAACCTACCAGGTAATGTAAGTTTTACTTGCTCTAATCTTTTTCTTTTTAATACAATGCAATTTTTAGCTCCTTTTATGGTAGGTCTAATAGATGAGCAATCTTGCAAGGGGCCAGAGTGCAGGTCCCAACTGTTACTGCAGGAGACAAGTGCGTGTATTGCAAAAATTAAAGGAAAAATATTGGTGGATGTCTCCAACAGGCATATATATCTCTTTCCCCTTGTCTTCATTGTCTGCCTTTGGTTGACCCTCTGTCCCCTCTTGCAGATGTGTTTAATGGAAGTCCCCTTGTTTAAACCCAACATTCATGACTGTAATTAGCAACTTCTATTGTGCCGGTGTCTAATGCACAAAGCATCAACAGATGTTAGTGTTACATTGCTTTTTATTTTGTACCGAAAGTTTTTGTTCTGGGATGAAAACTGTCATACATAGTCTGTTTAAAGATGCTACAGAACTTAATTTGGAACTGGGAAAAGTAGTGTATTGTGTATCTGGAAATGTGAACTTATGTGAAAATAATGGAAGAGCGTAAGCAGCATTTATGACAACGAACTGACTGGTAAAACAGTAAAGCTGTTCTTGGAAGTGTTCAAAATGTTGACGTCTTTAAGAAGCATTTTTATTGACCTTAGAAACAGATTTATTAGAATGGTTAATCTATTGTAGAACTTTTTCTTATCTCGTCAGACCTACATAAATTTTTCAATATGCCAACATGCCTATGACGACTCAAGTTCAGTAAATTCATATAGCGAACTTAGATTTATGGTAATGAAGATTAATTAATTGGCAACTATGATAGCAGTACAATGGAGACCCATCTACATGCAAATCTTTACACATGAATCCGCTTAACAGATGGTTACACCATGGCTGCAAACGATGCCTGTGTGACACGTAAGACTTGTTCACACAGGAACTGCATATGTCTCCACCCCACATGTGTTGCCGCTGTAACTGAAATAAGTGGTATTTGTCTCCTTCCCTCCCACTGCCAGGCTACTTAGGTGACATCAGCTGTGTACCCGATTGGTTGGCAGTTCAAATCCAGCCATTTTATGCTTTGGATTAGTGTCTAGATTCTAGACACAGTAGATATTAATGTGGCCAGAAACATGAATTGTCATATATTCACACTCATCCGTATCTACACAGCAGTGTGGCCTTTCAAAGTAATTGGACAAATCTAAATATAGCAGGCTACTGTGTAAGTGCCTTCACAAATCTAGATATAGCAGGCTACTGTGTAAGTGCCTTCACACTAAACAGCATATGTCTGAGTTTTCTGGCCACACTAAAGCTTATGCAGTCATATTTTATTATATTTCAGTATGGCCTTTGATATTTACCCATGGTCCCTTAATACTTCGACTTTGTACACACATGTCACTGCTATCAAACAGTACAATTTGTAACCGGCATTAGCAGGAAGTAGATATAAGTGGCAAGTCCTGCAATGTAGTGGCCCAATGTCCAGGAAAATTGCTGGGCCAAAAAAAGGAAATGAGTACCTCCCCTAAATTCCTCTAGTGGTATGGGAGACTGTACTATGTTTTGTAGCAGAATTTTTATTATGACGGCTATTGTTAATGTCACTAATGTTGTACACAAGCTGCACGATGTTGGAGTTTGAATAAAAGAAAACCCAGTTCATTGTTGACAAGACAATCATGGCATGGTTAATCTGCCAGTTTCTGTTTGCCTGCAGATCCCTCGCAAGTGGAAGACTGGAAAAGGCATCTTTTGGAAAACATATGTAATTCATCTGGATTTTGTCAAGAGTTGATTTAGGTGTTGATGTTAGCAATAATGTGCCATCTCCATTTTCGTGGTGTTAGCTTAGTAAAGTATTTTGTCTATGAGCAGACTAATTGAGAAATAAGATAATAATTATGTCAATGAAGTTTATTATTATCTGGTTATTTAAGAAAATAAATTATAAAAGTAAACTAGGGAGTCATCACTGATTGTTAATAAGTGATAAACAATTATTCTTCATTGACATCTTAGGTAAGTCAATGAAGGTTTATGAAGTATGCTGACCAAATTATTATAGAAATTTTTCAAAGCTGGCTTTTCTGGTGTATGATTTTTCACCAAATGTGTGTCAAAGTTGATGGTGCTTGAACTGAGTTTCCATTTTTCACCTTATCGTTAGTTTTGGGGTTAAACTTCATGGTAACTACCCATGATCATGTTTCCAGATAGACCCTAATTAGGAATTTTGTCATTGCTTGGCAGTCAATGAATGTGTTCCTTAATCATGTTTATTAAGGGTAGACAATCTGCATCTGTAGCCAAAACGATTAGAAGAAATAGGATGATTTGGAGACAGATCACCTAGAATAGATGAAGTATTAACATATTAACACCAAGGGTGATTAGGTCAGTTGACATAAGCTAACACTGCCATAATGTTCAAAACTTCAAATCCATTTGGGTTCTTGATGACTGAATTCATGGATCCCTTCCTGTGAATAAGCTGGTTCCTGCAACTTCACTTTTTCGAGTGCTATAGAAATTTTGAGATTATGATTATGATGACTGAAGAAATGTATTCTGAGAATCAGAGTGCTTCGTGATTCTTGATCGATACATTGGTGTTGTTGACTGCACCAAAATGGAAACTGTGATTGTGTTAGAGTGATAATAGTGTTTAAGAAGGTGTCTGGAGACCATGATGATTTTAGCCATTTATTGACAGAGCAGCAGAACCATAATGTTACAATAACACCAGTCAGTACAAAATCAAAATGCACAGTGCAGAAGTGAAAAGGTCAAGCCAAAAGGGTGAGAAGGACCAACAAGGCTGGATTGACCTATTTCCATTTAATATTTGACAGTAGTTACAGTGCATTTATTATTTAACATGCATTGCAAGGAGTAATGCAAATGCAAAATGTACTTTATGGGACTTTAAGGCATACACACTGAAATGAACTGTTATGCTCAAGTCTTAATACATAGAAGTCGAGCAGTCTTTCAGTTTCCCATGAACAGATTAAAAGTGCGTAGATTTGTAATGTTTAGGAATTCTATGCTGTAACATTGAGGTTTACGTAGTAAAAGTACACTATTTCTTGGCACTGAGTATGTTTACTAATTTAATTATGTAGTGTGATTGGAAATTTCTTTGTTTAAGCGCTATTGTGTCACTTGGGTATTGGCTGAAGAAAGACTAAACTGGTAATCAGTTTATACAGTACCACGCAAGGAATCTTTGTGGCACTCGATTATGACTTGAAATCTGCTGCAAAATCCAAGTAATGCCAAATAGTTTTGAATTGAAGCATCTGTGTTAATTTGAGGCCAAATTGTTGAATCCCTGAAAATGGCAAGGATGTGTGACTTGATTGTTTGGGGCATTTACCGATAGCCTGTGTATTAGATAAGTAGAGAATTTAATTAAATTGTTGTGTTTGAACAGAAGTGTTCTCTTACAATTATGGTTACAATTTTAACGTTATATAATTACACATTTAATTACAAAGATGTTTTCGGACAAGAAAGAATGAAAAAGGAGGTCGTTTGGAATTCTATCTAAGCTGTTCGACCGCAATCGTGCAGCAGTTTTCCACTCATACAATTGGTAAAACACTATGAAGTTGTCCAGATATATCTTTTCACTCTGCAATTTAAGAGATCTTTGCAACGAATTTGTTGGCTTTGATGGAGATTTGACTGTTGGAAGAGGGTTTGTGTGAAACTGGTGTTTATTGGTATGGACATGACTGGAATTGTTTGAACGCTAACGTTGTAAATGTAATTTATTTTTCTTCTGTTTCATCTAATTGTTGATCGGTTTTTTTAAAGTGCTGACCCTACCAGCATGTCCATGAGCATTATATGGGACACATATGGGATATGTATGCATCCCATATGAGTATGGGTCCTACATGGGCTCATGTGGACTGGCAGGGGATGTCTTTATATTTATTGATACTTGCCTTAATGGTGTTTCAACATTTTACTGGTTTCCTGAGTTTTAATAGTCACGATTAGCTTGCACAGATTCCTACTTGGAATGCGTCAGGTGTTACATGGCCTGCCGTAGGTTTTAAACCTAACTGCAGCTGTTTAGCTTTATGCTGATTGTTCTGTCTCTCTACATGTAAATAGCAGACCCTTTTTTAACTACTGAGTCTACTGCTGCAGCTGTTAAAACTTTAATGTGTAGTTTAATTGGTTGAATTTTGGAGATTAAATTTTGTGTCTACTTAAACTTCTTTCATTCTATTACATCTTATGATTGTTTGGTTGCTGTGCTTACTAATTTTACATAACTTGTGCTGGTATTTCTTAATGAGACTACCTTTATTAGTTTCCATCTAAGGCAAGTCTGTCTCTTTGAGTGTATCCAATCCCTCTCATCATCCCTGCCTTTTCCCTTTGCTGTGCATTTTGCACTGGATGTCAACTCATTCTACTTGTTTTCAGCTTGTCCTTTCCTGGCTTTCATGTTTGGAATCATAATACATGTACATTTGTACATGTGGTATAATTTGATAGTTACTAGTTTTGAATGCATTTAATATGGTGCTAGTACATTATGAATACAGTACTGGTATCAATCATATGGTATCAAAATACACTGCATGAGATTCAGTCTTTGCAGAACTATAAATTCTATAATTGTACTGTAACTCTAGCATCTGTCTCCATTTCTGTCTACTCTTCTGGCTTTGAATGTCCCTAGAGGCCTAGACAATGCCTCCGACTTGATGCCGTGTTTGTGAATAAGCTGGTGCCCGGTTCCTAGCTTTTAAGTGGCAAAAATTTGTGAGTTGAAAGACTTTATGATTGCACTAGATGTTTTCCCATACTAGGATGGTAAAGTTTAGCGAGCTCTGGCAGGCAACTTAAAATCAGACCTTTCATCACCCACCCCACAACTTCCACTTCCCTTCCCTGCCCCTTACCCCTCCTTTTTACCTTCCCTTCCCCTCTTCCTCTCATTCCTTTTCCCTCCTCATCCTCTTCCCACCCCATTCCTCCACCTCCCGCTGCCCTCCCTTCCCACTTCCCATTTCCCTCACCCCTCTCCCCACAGCTCCTCCAACACTCTCCTCCCCTGCCATCCGCCGAATCGATGAGTTAACTACGCAAAGAAGAGTACAGCAATGTGGCTATGAGAAACAGAAATGCGTGCTACGAGCTGCCCTCTGGCGAATGACGCAGTGAGAAAACAACGTGACGCAACAGACAGACAGGACACAGGGGACAGACATTTCTGTTTGATTGTATTATTGATTTGGGTTCATCATTGCATCAGTGACCAAATGATGCCAAGGATATTGTTAGAGTGGCAATGTAGAAGTTCTTGGGATTCAAATAGATAGAACCACAGAGACAGCTAGCCCATTGCCTCTTCTGTAGGCCTGTAAAGTTAATCACTGCCAAAAGGTAGTCATTACTTCCTTATCAGCTTATCATTGAGCTGATGAGGCTATCCCACGCATTGCCAACCGATTGGTGTAGTTCAAACCACATAGACTCGAATCCACCCTTAAAAGACGACGACTTATAAATTTTCTTACATTCAGCGTCAACCACTCATAGGTTTATGAGTGAGTTAATCCTCATGCCACAGCCATAATCCGCCATTTGGTGGGAAATTTTACTCCCAGAGTAACTCAGGAACTACCAGTGATAGAGTGTGTAGCCCGACAAAATAGCCCTGACAAAATCGTCTAAGACAAAATAGCTCTGGCCTGCCTCTGGACAAAATGGGCCAAGACAAAATAACCCCAAAAGATGTTGTTAGCCTGGGGTCTTGTTCCAATTGACGACGAAGTAATTGCGTTTGAAAGCTTGGCCAATAGTTGTTCTCGAGAAAAGAGCGCCATCGTCGACTATAATTGGGAAGACAACAATGTAGGACAACAAAGACGCAACCGCAGACCAAATTCTCGATTCACCATTCGTGTTTGGAAGGACCGTGATCAAACAATGCATGACCGGTCTACCTCGAACCAATAATTAACTCCGTCGAAAAAGCATGGCATCGGGCATTCTAAGTTCTAACAGACTATTGATCGCCATCATCCATCGGTGCACGAACTCGTCGACCGATTGCGAAAAGAACAAGGTAGTGTGGCGATAGATCAATCAATCAATCAATCAATCAATCAATCAATTCAATCAATCAATCAATCAATCAATCAATCAATCAATAATTATTCTTTTAATCATGATCAGATACCAAAAATGACCAAACAGCTAGCAGGCCTACTTGCAAACAGAAAATAGTTAATGACAAAGACAGAAGTCCGGCCTCATACCTGCTGATTGTACTATGGGAATAACAGATATTTAATGAAAATTTCAGAATATACGCTTATAAAGAGTAGGGCCTACACGTGAAATAAAGTTTCGATCGTCTTTGGGGAGAGTTGTCTTTGGGAGGGGGCCGGGGATGCGCGTTATCGTGCAGGAATCCGACAACCGGAAGTTTCGAAGGCGAAGTAGGCTACGTTCGACTAACGACTGCAAACAGTTACTCTCATTCCAACTTAGGCTACGGCGAATATGACATAGCCTACTTGAATAGGCTAGCCTACCTACGCGGAATTGCTCATAATCTCGGTATATGGTTAACTGCAAACTAAATGACACAAACGTTCGTTTGAGCTTGTTTAAAGACATTTTACAATAGATTACGTTACCCGGTACAAGGTTTTATGCCGTAGTTTATCATTGTACATGTATGTTGCTAATTTTAACATTGTATGTTGCTAATAGTAACGTTTTCATTGGCATGATAACATTAGGCCTAATCAGGCCACATTAAATTTTGCCAGTGTGTCAAAAATATTTTGTCAAATTCCTCTCTCCCAAAACTCATAACTTGATACCAATATCATCCGTCTAAGTCTCTAAGAACAGTACTTCAAAAATAAACCATTGATCCGTCTAAGAAAAATACTTTAAAATAGACCCAGTTGCGGCGCCAGCATGGGGCTAGGGTGGGCTGAAGCCCCCCTATCGGCGGCTCAGCCCCCAAACAAAAGTTGGAAATCACTGCCAATGCCAGAGAGGAGGGAGAAAGGGAAGGAATTTTGGGTTTTAGCCCCCAACCTGAAATCCTGGCGCCGCTACCGAATAAACAATTGATCCAACGTAGTCAACTGTCACTTCAAGGTTTGATATGTCATGTCACACGACGTCACGCAAGAACAACTTTATGAGACAAAACTGTTTAATTGTAGGGAAAACATTTTCAGGAAAAGCCGCTGAAACTTGAATATCTCTTTTCTTTTGAAAGTTATGCGGTTGGAGAGTTAATGTAAGACGGGCCTTAGATAGCAGTCTTATAGAACGTTTGCACGTCTCTGCTAAGGTAGATTTCGTTTATTAAGATACAAAGTTGACATACCGGGTACCGCAACTTGTTTACATGTGATAATGAAAGTAAGGAAATTAAAAACAATAAGTGCTTAATAAATTTTCAACCGCATCTACAACCTATAACTATTTACGTAAAATGGTTGCTTGTTACGCTGATCGGTTGTACAGATTTCCAGCTGAATATCTTAAAAGAGTTTAATAAATTTTCATTGTTTCAGATGTGAAGTATAGTGTAAGAGTTGCGCGGAGTACTCTGTAGGCCATAATCGTGCACGCTTCCTAAGCTCCATACTAACGACAGTCTGTGGACTACAGACATACACGCAGTCAATGGCGTAACGAAGGGGGCAGAGGGGCAACCGCCCGCGCAGCACAAGGGGGCAAAATGAGCTTTTAGTGGTACACAGTACTATGACAAGAACGATTAAAAGTCAACAAGAAAATTAAAAATACAGCCCGTAAAAACAAAGTTTTTTACTATATCCATCTAGTATCCTATAGGCGTGTACTCTGAAAAGAGTCCGCGTTCATTTTACGCCATAGCGTGCGTTTAATCAGGCATGTGTTTTTGTTGCGGCCAATGGCAACGCTGGCCAATGGCAACGCTGCGTATGGAAAAGGGGATTCCCCGATTCGAAAAGTTGAGTCCCCGATTCTATAAGCTAGCCTTTTTGGGGAGGTGGAATTTTTATAGAATGAAGTGTCTGCGAGGGCGAGTCTATCTGCCAAGTTTCATGACGATTGAATTATTGTAAGTGATCGAATTAGTCGTCGCAAGATTTGACTTTTAGCCTGTGGCTCAAGCAAGCAAGCAAGCAAGCAATCAAGCAAGATTTCCGTAAGTTAAACTAGATGGATAAAAAGGGGCGCAGCCATCAACTCTTGCCCCTGGGCGCTGAAACCCTTCGTTACGCCACTGCACACAGTAGGCGAAGTCTTCTACCAGATACATTTGAACACAAATAGCCAGACAATATTGATAATGTCACATCATAATTCAGTGAAACTTTCCATTTCCTCCATCAGCGACTTCACGCTAAGGAGATCTCTTTGGTTCAATCGTATCTCCTGCTATGAAACTCGATTCGTTCAGAGATCACCTTCGTCTAAACCTATCCTCTGGGAGTGGCCCCGACGCCGGCTGGAAACAGCAAGTACCCGTAGAAGCTGGCGTAGTTGTGGTAAGGCGCGTTGTGCAGTCCGTACCCATCTGGAAGTTCCACCCAGACTTTGTCGCCCTTGTCCAGCGACAGGATTCCTGCATTCGACGCCGACCCAGCGCACTTGTTGATCGCTGCTTCGGCGGTGGCTGCATTCGTCGTCTGGGGGCAGCACTCGCATCCAGAGTTGTCGAAGGCCGAGAGGAGACGCTGTCCGTTACGGACGAGGTGCAGAAGGACGCTCTGGCCGCGGTAGCTGACGCCGCTGAAGCCGATCATGTAGGACCCGTTGAGGGGGGCCGTGAAGACCCCCGTTGATGGGTCGTAGCCGTCGCCGATGTTCGATAGGATCATGTTGAAGTGGATGACACGGTACTCGGTCGCTCGGGCGATGTCGTCGTCAAGGCTCGTGGAGAAGGCGATCGGCTGAAGAAAGACAACGGAGGAGGAGCCAGAGGAGGACAACGACGACGAGGAGGAGCCAGGGGTCATCTGATGCGACCAACCCACGTAGAACTGTCTGCTGCCGTCCGATGATAACCCAGACTCACCCTTCTGACCTTTGTAGCCGCGACGACCTGCAGAGAAATGTCTGTTTGTTTGTATGCCTGTGTGTATACAACTGAGCTGAAATAGAGCAAACGTGGATTTTTTGTGGCGCGGTCTTTCAAAGAGAACTTTTACCTAGCGATCTGCGACCGAACTTAGCCTAGATGAGTAGAGTAAGCTCGGGTAGGCATATGTGGTCCATCAAGTATGGAGACTGGGTCAAGAAGAGGGACGACCCGTGTAAGCCTAATTATTAAGCTGTGTTTTTGTTTTGAGTAGAACTGGCCGGTTATGGGTAAATTGGGACAAAGGGTGTTTGACTGAAAACTATATTAAAAGGACTAACCTCAGATGAAACAGAACATGTAGGACCCAAGCCTGGATAAAGGAGGAGGGCGACGCTAATGGTCCTTGTTACCACACAGTGGTCGTTAAACAGTAAACAAGCAAGCAAGAAACCGAACCATTAGGCAAAGATAAAATCAAAATTGAAATATGGCGCAAAGTAAATAACCAGAATATAGTTTGTAGAAATTGTGGGTCAGAGGATGGGGTAACAGGAACACCCTTCCAGGCCCGCAGCCAGAGTCAAAATCAAGACGCGGTAAATCCCTCCCCTCCCATTCCCGTCCTCTGCCTCCCCTCCCGTCCTCTCCGCTTCCTAGCGGGACTGTTTTTTTGAGGGTTTCAGCCCCGGAAAAATCTTAATATTGTAGATCTCAGCACGGCCAGTCAATAAAAGCAGCCAAAAAGAACAGTCTTAAGGTGAGAAAAGAACACAGGAGAAGGTCCTAGGAAAAGAGGAGGAACTCCAGATTGAGGCCATTTTAGGTCGAGGGACCCACCACCGAGAAAGCGCGGTTCTGCATAGTGGAGGTACTGGCAAAACGAGCAAGTAGGAGACCCTGTTTAGATGAGCGGATGGATCGAGAGCCCCTAGCACTAAGGATGGGCCACAAAGCTCGTGAAGATAGGCAGGAGCGAGGCCTAGTAAGAAGCGCCAGACTAGGGCAACTATCATATACGCATTTTCGTTGCTTAGAGAGTAGACAGTAGAGAACGTTGCGCATGTAAATAGAGACATGGAGAAATTTGGGTATACGGCCGATAAGGCGGGCAGCAGAACGCAAGATCCGATCCAAGCACACCACTGTGACACCAGTATAGACCAGCCGGGAGGTCAGCGTAGAGCGAGCAACGATAATCAAGTCTAGTTGTGACGAAGGGGCGGGGACCCATGGAGACCTGGTTGACCCATAAAGGCATGAACCACACAGAGGGAGTGCTCCCTAAGGAAGGATCCCAATCAGCAAAGGCAGTGTGATTCTTCTTACAGATTTTATTTCAGTTACAGTTGCAGCTATTGTTAATGGTTTTCATTTTACTGCATATTAATATCTCACCAGTTTTGATTGTCTTCGCCGAAATCCCTTCTATGCACCTCATTCTATCACTCTCTGCAGCGCAGACTTCTTTTTTATTTAGATGGATGGTGATATTTGAGATGATTGAGTAGATTAGTCGTATTTGTACCGGCTATGAGCCGGCCACATAACTTCCCATCATTAACACCAACACCGGCGGTTACACCGCTGATGATTCAGAACTTTTATCTGCGACTGATTCGTAGGCCTACTTGCAAAAAATGACTCCAGGCAGCATTCCCACGATTCCCACGCTTGCGGACACTCATGATCTTCATAGACAATTTGACTACAAGATTAATTACTACGATTATACTAATTTTACGAATTTGCGCCATTCCACTTGGGTCGCAATCGTAGAAACGTTCACAAAATAACTGAATTTAAAATAAGTGCGCCACTAGGCTACTACTGGGTTAATTCAAAAATCCAAAATCCGGGACGAACATAGACTAATAGTTTTTAGCACATTTTCAGGTTCGCAAGCTTGTCGATATTGCACTTTTTATTTTTTAACGAAAATAACGATGCATTTTCGTTAGTGTTATTTTAGTTATGGTTACAGTTATAGTTAATAATATTATGTAGTTACAGTTATTGTTATCGTTTAGCGAAATTATTTTGTTTTCTTTAACGAACATTTTTATTGCCGTTATCGTTAGGCCTACTGAGAATCACATTGAGCAAATTTTTAGACAGGCCAAAAGATAGTTGCAACCGTTCAAGAAGTAGGCCTATCTCATAGTCCACAATTTCAAATGCCGCGCCAACGTCAACAAGTGCAAGTAAAGTTGTCACATCCATGCCTACTAAATTACTGTAATTATTCCCTATATATATTTCTTTAAAAAAATTGATATTGGTAAAAGTACAAGCAATTTTGATAAGATATATTTCTGGGTTATTTCATTAATGATAGTATGAATAAAACAACTATCAAAAGTAACCATTGAAATCGTTTTTGTGTAAAAATTGCAAGTGTCCTTATAGCGCATTTCTATGCCCCGTCTTCCCGTAGGCCTATGCCAAATTATGCCGAATGACATTTGCTGCATAACTTTAATCAGTTTATGATCTTATCTCTTTCTTCTAATTCGAGAAACTGAACTTTCTTCTTGTTTCAGGAAATGAAGTTTAGACTGACGTAGTCATCGTGATCTTGTCCTGTAGTGTAGCCGACTTAGCCTATATAGTCGTCTAATCCTAGGCTCCTAGCTTATTTTAAGTAATTTCTTAGACTGATTTCGTAAATCGTAATAATTATGAATTTAAAAAAAACCAGATAGCTAATTGTTTAATTACTTTTGATTACCGGAACTTACGAAAGAAAGCAGAATGACGATTTGAAATTGTATATAGACTGGTTTCATAGTTACCTAGAATTCGTTCGTACATATAAAGGTCAGCAGAGGTAACCATTACTATTATTTAGGTCAAACGCTTGTAGAAGATGTCAGGCAAGGTGATTAAATACATATAGACTACTCTAATTACTCTTTGCACAATATCTTAATTCTCATGTCGAACAGTCGAAGTAAGACGAGTCATTCCTCGTATTGCCTAGTCTTGAGAATTATGCCGAGGCACTCGCCACGTCTTGCCTCATACTGGCTACGGGCCTGCACCCTTCTGTACCTCACGAATGGGCCAATAGATTTACAACGATCTTGAAAAAGATGATGATATTACAGTACGTACATTGAAACATGTGACAGCACAATAAAACCCTGTCCATCCATCGGATGGATGTCGTACGTATTGTAACCTGAACAGTTTTACTCAGCGCCATCTTGGCTCACCTGCATCACCTTTGTGTCCTGGAACTCCAGGCAATCCAGGAAGACCGGCCGAACCTTGGACTCCCTGAACACCTTGGATTCCCTGGGTTCCTTGAGGTCCTGGTATTCCCGGCGTGCCTAATAAGCCCGGGGGCCCAACTGGCCCTGGAGCCCCTGGACAATAAGGCACCTCCTTGCTAGGCTTCCACGCGTGTTCCTTGGTCTTTTTCTTTCCTTCCGCCGCTCTATTATCGCTCGGTTTTCTGCCGTCTTTCTGGTTGGCAATTTTATCCATCTGGTGTTTCGAAGAGTTCCTTATTTTCTTCTGCCCATCCAGTCCACCCTTGTCGGTCGAGGTCCCCGAGGCAGTGTCTTGCCCGCCGTCAGCCGCTAAAGCAACCCCGATCAGGAAACCGACGCTGAGAAGGCAAATGTACGCCATGCTCTGTCGATGATAAAGACCCATGATACTGAAACAACATTGCAACATTTATGCATTCATTCATTTATTACTGTTATGCTGTTGCTTCAGGTTTCCTATTGCACAGTCCCTGCAGTGATGGGCAGCGCTCCCATGCCGTGTTTGTTAAGTGCTAAGTTTTAAGAGGATTTTTACCCGGAAATTCCCTGGCCAATTTCTGGCCAAAGTCCTAAGAAATACCCCAAATCACTAAACATTATATTCATCTATAGTGCCAGGCGGCGAGTATTCATTCATTCATTCAGAGCATTTATATAGCGCCTCTTCAAGAAGCTACTCAGAAGCGCACCAACATATAGCGCAGTACATAAGTACATAAGTATGTTAGGCCTAATAACAAAAAAGCAAGCGCAAACGTATAGGCTACGTAGTGTTATGTTTCGATGGTCTACATAAGAATATTTACTCAGCAGAAAGTCGCCATTCTGTTGGCAGGTGAAGAGTTAGGCCTAGTGTTTGAAGAACCTTAGTTATAGGCCTACTGGTGTGTAGGCATACGATTGTCTAGTGGTTAGCGTTCTGGAATGTCAACCCAGACGACGCAGGTTCAAATTGGACACAAAGACCTTCTAAGATTTTCATTGCTCCGTCGCGAATTCTACCACGAAACGAGTATACAGTATCCTATGTTGGTGACTAGACCAGATAGCGAAGAACAAGACTCACGCACGCTATCGATAGCGCATTGGATAACACACTGGCATAGAGAGCGAGAGGTACCGAGTTCGAGTCCCGTAGGGCGGACATGCTTTGTAGGCTGCTATTATGGCGCCGTGTATTGCAAGCTGTCTGTTCTATTTTAGTAGTTCTTTTCATTTATGTCTTCTATCATTTGTGTTCAATTGCATGACATGTAAATGTACAGCGCAGTGCGTTTGTCAGGCGCTTCAATAAAGATTATTATTATTATTTTTATAAAAGATGATGATTATTATTTTACCGCTTCAATATGTCTTCTATGCAAATCGAGCAGACTCTAAGTTACCTAATCGATGGCAGTAACCTTTTTGAAACAAAGCCTACTATATAGGACCAAACAAACAATGAGTTGTTCTTATATGCGAAGACCAAGCAAATGAAGATGCCAACACTTCGTATGCAAAGCTGCCTAGGCCCCTATCGGGGTTAGCTTACGCGACTGCTCCATTATGTACGGCGTAAGGAGGAACCTAATGCTTTCGAAGTACGCAGATAAGATACTATTATATACAGCCAGGTCTTGTGGTCTTGCTGTTTCCAGGTTGTGTGGTAACTTGGTAAGCCTATGGCGGATAAACTACTCATTGTTTGGTCCTATATAGTAGGCTTTGTTTCAAAAAGTTTACTGACCATCGATTAGGTAACTTAGAGTCTGCTCGATTTGCACAGAAGTAGAAGATATTATAATTGATGATAGCACACTACACCCTGCACAATATAATTATACGTTCTGTAGTATTTTAGCTATTATAACAGTTCTTTTGATTCTGAAATTATTATGAAGCCTGTATCAACTTTACGTGATTCAAGGCAGCTCTCTTTCCAATTCTAACAGCTCCGCTGGCCGGAGATTATCTTCCGCGGACTCCAGCGGCCCTCCTCCCATGACAATGATTTTGCGATATCTCTAATTATACCATTTTCTTTCGAAGGTTTCATAAATCTGTGCACGCCATGGATGCCCTAGGAGAAACCTTGCTGAATCTATCGAAATGGTAGCCAATGTGATCTATCTCTGCGTAACTGCGTTTTGATTTTGCCACAAACGTAGGCCTATAGTCGATCGTAATGTCTCCATAACTCTTAAGCATCGCAATATAATTTCTGTCCAGAATTCGCTTCACTACTTGGCGACCATCACACGAAAAATGCTGTTTCTTTCAACATCTATGCTGTTATTCACTCCGATTCAATCTCATGGGGTGATTGAATTAATTCTCCTCATGAGTTACTGCAATAATCCCCCCATCCCCCCCCCCGACCGACTGACCCTTTGGCATCATGGCATCTAAAAAATATAGGCCTATAATACATACCTGTCTGTAGGCTATCGATAGACCTATATGTTTTGCCTACTAATTTATCGAAATGTAAATGCTTACGTTTAGGCCTATGTATCACACTGTATCCAATGTATCCGTAAAGGGAGACTGTAGTCGACCAAAAGAGCCGCAGTATAATCCCTACCTGCCCTATCTGATGGCAACAACGGACGAATGCCTCGCAACGGACACGTTCTGTATATTGCGCAGGAAGTTTGCCAGTCTGTCCGTCTCTCAGTCTGTCTGCGTGTCTGTCTGTCTGTTTGAGCAGGAGATGGTCTGCTGTTCGTTCTACACTGCAACCAATGAACGCCAGCCTCCGAAAGCGTCGACTGTCCAATGAATTTCAACTCCATCGATCGTAAATGTGTTGCGGATTCTTTTAATATCAGACGACGATTTATCCAATAATAATAATCGTTCTGCTTCAATCTTAATTGTTTTAAATTCGTTTCTGTAGGTAATGAATCTGTCCTTGTTTGTTGAATTAGGATGTTTAATATATTTCAAATAAGTTTGTTGTTTTGCCGAAGTACTATGAAAAATGGCATAATTATGAAAACTGTGGACGACATCATAATATGTTTAACTGAGAGCTGATCAGGTGTTTAAAAGCGATAACAATCAGAGAGATATCGAAGAATCCAGAAGGAGCCAGACAGATCTTCGTTAAAGATATTTCGAAATACCTCAGGGTGAAAAAATTATTGATAAGATTTTGTTGGATGGATTGGCCAATTATGGCCTAATTGATTTTGTAACGGAATAACAAATCTAGGGATAGCAATTTCCTCGGAATTGTTACTACTATCATCATCGTCATCGTCATCGTCATTGTCATCATCATCATCATCATCAAGATTCATCATCATCATCATTATCATTCGTCATCATCATCACCACCACCAGTATGAGAAGTAGCCGTCGACGATGATAGGCCTACGTGTTTGAGATGAGAGAAAGATTCCGACGAGAGTCAGAGACAGAGAGATAGATAGATAGGCTACATTGAGAGAGAGAGAGAGAGAGAGAGAGAGAGAGAGACAGACAGACAGACAGACAGACAGACAGACAGACAGACACAGAGATAGAGATAAATACACAGAAACAGACAGAGATAGAGACAGAGACAGAGACAGAGAGCGACAGAGAGAAGCGGAGAGAGATGTGATCGATGATGATCCAATTAGTTCGTCGTGGTTTGACTCTAACCCGACGACTACAGATGGCATTAACATCGTTCGTCTGACGAAGGAAGGAAGTCCATCATGTTCCTGTTATTATGGTCTTCTGCCGACCCCAGCACCTCCTCCTCCTCCCTCGCTCCCCTTCCATCCCTAACCCACCCGTCTCTCACCACTTCTACGTCTCTTTCTTCGTATCTCTCTCCTATTTCTCTCTCTCTATCTATCATTCTATAGGCTATCTGTCCAAGTGTGTCTTCCTAACTGTCGCTCTCTATGTCTCTTCGTATTTCTTCTGTGTCTCTCTGTAACAATGTCTGCGTAACTGTTGATGAAACTCTCTATTTATTTGTCTTAAATCTTGTGTTGTACTTCCCTGCCTCAACCTATGTCTCTCTGTCTGTGTGTCTGCGTAACTGCTCCTGTTACGGTCGCTCTCCTGTTTCTCTGGTGCTACCTCACCACATCAGTCTCTCTCTGTCTGTCTGTCCGTCTGTCTCTGTCTATCTCTGTCTGTCTGACTCTCTCTGTGCCTCATTCGTTCCTGTGCCTTGTCCGTTGGTGGATGGTCGGAGAGAAGGACACACGACGATGGCATGGTGCAGCGTGCGTGCATCCGGTCCCTGGGGATCTGTGGATTAAATAAACCATCGGTCGATGACAACACGAACGACCGTCGCACGTGATTAGATTAACGCCGAGACAGACCAACAACAGATTCGATTAGCCCATCCGTCCGTCATAAATAAATATAGGCTACACACACACATATATATATATATATATATATATATATATATAATTCCCTCGTCCTTCTTGTACACATACCTTTGCCTAAAGAAATTTGTCGAGTGCATGATTGTGTTTGGAACGCTCACGTCTTAGTCATCGCCTCATCGGAGACCAGTATAACCCGACCACGAGAGACAATGAAGAAGAGCGCAGAGAATGAAAGAAAGGAGACAAATGCAGAGAAAGAGGTTCTGGGAGATGGACGCCTGGGCTCAAAGGATTTCAGCCTCTCAGTTCATCTACCTCGATGCTTTACGTAAATCCACGGCAGCTGTTCCCTCCTCACCTCACATCGACGCCTGAGATCGCCAGGGCCCTAACTTCACCCCTCCATACCTCAACAACCTTTATCGTATCTTGCCTGAAATATCTTAACCTGCTTTCCGGGACTTAGGCCTACTATAATACCAACCCAAAGACTGATGGTAATCTCGGGCATTAGGGTAGACATACTCAGTGGCGGCGCCAGGATTTCAGGTTTGGGGGGCTAAAGCTCAAAACTTTTCCCGGATGACCTTTTTTTTGCTTTTACAGCTCATTTAAAACCTTCTCGCTGTGATTTTAGGGGGCTACCACTGGACATACTTACACTTTTCTCCAGAGCCAATAAAGAGGCTCTGTGGCAGCTCGACGAAGAAAAAGACGAATTTAACAATCTGTCGCGCCTAGGTCAAAATTTTTTTGACCCCCATTATTTACTGTGCAAGGTTTAAACTTTAACTAATTTTATCATGTAGTTTATCTATTGTCACATCACTCGCTGTTTCAAATGACATTTTTAATTTGTTAATTTGTAAGTTTTGCCACCCTTTGAGTTGCGCTGCCTCTAGGCCAGTGCCTCATTTCTTCCTAGAGTGAATCCACACTGGATAAAGTCTTTGAATTTATGCGGTTTGCTTTCTTACAACCGCTGGTTTGCCACTCGCCTTTCTTGTGAACGAGCAGAAAAACACGGGGTTGAAAGTAACACCCTCACGGTTGCAGATTGTTCCGTATCATGAGGCACGGACCTATGTATACCTTGAACATTTGGTCGACCTTGGAAAGTAGTAGATTGGTCGACACTGAAGGTAAGGAGGTCCAACTTGAACAGTTATTTGACTAAGGCTCGAAGTGGTTTCCTTGAGGCTCACTGATACGAGAAATCTTTAAGAAAGGGTGGACTGAAATATTTTGCAAAAGTAGCACAGTATATTTTAAATAATACGCTTAAATAGCTTAAAACAACGAAAAACTATGCCTAAAAATAACACCACACAAATAATAGAATTGCACAACTAATATCACGTCGTATTTTGTTGACCTTCTAGCCTAACAACTGCCTTGAAAGACGCAAGTCAGCAGATAGTTCAGACGATCGAATTAACCATTGTTAGCAACGGTACATCATTTACAATTCGTCTTTAAGCAATCAATAAATTAGATCTAAGCAGACAGATCATCTATCGACACAAACCCAAGATCGTGGCGTTCGTCACCGTTTAAACATATTTCATATAAAAAAGAAGTGAACGAATAATTACAATGAAGAATTGCCAAGCCAGAATTAAACGTCATTTGACTCTTATGGCAATAAATGGCTTTTGGTTTTTCTCAAATAGCCAGCAGCACAACCAGAAATGAAGTCGTGTCGTCTTACTCGTAGATCGTTACATCGAGCCCTTTGGATTAGGCAACGCGGTTGATCATTACGTGCAACTCACAAAATTATTTACAAGTTGACTAAGTCGCACCAATAGTCGCTGTGGTTAGGCCAAGTAGGTTATTCGCTAATTACATAGCAAAACCACATTACGTCCGTGGAGACTACCGTCGTTATATATATATATATATATATATATATATATATATATATATATATATTATATATATATATATATATCAAAATCGTTATCTCGGAATTTCTTAAGACCCACAAAAGCTAAGTAAATTTTGGAACCAGCTTATTCACAGGCGCTCAGTCACAACAAAATCAGGCAGGCATGATCAGTGAGCCGGTGTCCCGTGATATTCTATCCCCCTTAAAGCATATCCCCCGATGGAATAAACCGGTGTAGACTGTAGAGTATCCGGGGGAATAATCCATTCTATTCCCCATCGTCATACGCATCACGACAGCCAAGACGAAAATCCCGTCAAAATCACCAAAAACGAAGTAAATTAATTTCAGGTCGACTTACAAACTAAAGATACGCAACTTAACTTTTTTTTATATATGTACAATAAATCCAAACAGTACGACTGAATACACCTAGAAAGCGCCAATAATGCAAACTGAACCGGATACTCCATTTCGCTAAGGGGGATACTCATTTAGGGGATACTCTATTTTGTGACACCGGCTTTAGCATAACCAGATTAGACACTAATGGTCTGGCCACAGTAGCTAGATTGCTATTCTTAGACCCCTATAGCGTCGGCAGATGGTTAAATCCACGGCCAGATGGCAATGATAGAACATCATCAGAGATTCTGTCATCGTAGTATATATTATTTGGTTCAGATCCATTTCCGTTCTTGTCTATAGGCTGATATCAAATTCAGCATCGATGTCGCCCGGTTGGATATCTCCACCTGTTGCCATGGAAACAAAAAGAATTATTTAAAATCAGGTGACACATCAACATCAGAACCAACGTAGACAAAAGTATTTCATGCAGTAGAATATTTACAACTGTTGACAAATTAATGACGACAGCTGGTTCGGGTTTAGGCTGTGGCTGGGATTCATCACAAGAAGAGTTTTTGGTTATATATAGGCCCTAATGCTGCATAAGGGAACATTACAAGGTTCTTCTACACGTCGATACAGCTCTCCTCAGATAACAGACAAGAATTGTTGGCGCAAAACCTGAGCAGCAACGAATTACTCGGTTTCACAAGACCAGCAAGATCGATCAAAGGGGGGTGACAGGAGCAACTGCAGAAGCGGTTTCTTCAATTCCATAGAGCACCCAAAACCTACCAGTCTGCCCACCTGAAGCCTATAATATAGGACCACTATTTCCATATGGAACCAGTATAGAGCCCATATCTAATACCCATAAATATGCTGGCAGGGTAAGGGGGAAAGGGAGGTACATGGAACCAAACTTCAGTGGGTAAGTCGGGAGTAGCCTATACATTAATTCATATAGGCGTAATGTTCTGGTTTTTTTCGATAATTGTCTAGGCCTATATATGTCGAAATTCTAAGTTCTGTAACACTCGTTCTCTTGGTGTTAGTCAGAGCTTAGAATCGTCACTGACATATAGGCCTACTAAAAAAGCAGAGCGCTTATAAAATTCCCACGACCGTAACCGGACAGGTCTTGTCTGGTCTCACTAGATAATTATGCTGGTCATGAAAACAATCGATGCATCATCATTCATCTGCAGCAGTCGTAAAACAGGTAACATGATAAAAGCAACGATTGAGCGAAATCGAATTTATGCAGTCAGCACACAGCCTTCATCGCATCCATATCTTTATCTGGCTCCGTATGTCTTCGTCTGCCTGCCTCTGTCTATCTCTCTGTATAGCCATCTATCTGTCTCCGTCTGTCTCCATCTATCACTATGTATTCGTCCGTTTGTCTTTATCTCTGTGTTAATCTGGCTTCTGCGTGTATGGGAACGTTCTCCTGCAACAGTCTCTAATTACATGTACATTTATGGTTGAACAATTTCATTGTCTACCTCTCTGCGCATCCAATTCAAAGTTCTCATTCTCATGCTCAAATCTCAACTGGGTCTTGCTCCAAAATATATTTGTCACCAAATTCTCCGCCCCCTCTCTGCTATGTCATTGCGTCCTGTCTGACCGGCTTGACCTCTTCGTTCCCCGTGTTTGGACCACAATGGCTAAATCCAGATCCTTTGCCTGCCTCTACGGAATCGACTTCCTCTTCTTTACGCTCTACGATGCTCTCTGGTGGGCATCTCTACCTCTTTCTCTCACTTTAAAACCTTCCTCTTTCCCGGGGATACCTCGAATTGGGAGCGCTTCTGAAAGGCTTATGCTGCGATAAGCGCTTTCTAAATGATCAAATACAATACAATACCTACTGTTGCCTTCAGCTTGTCTGCCTATGCATTACTGCCTTTCTGAAGCATGTGCTAACAAACGCTCTTAAAATCACTTATTTGGATCAGTTAGGTACTAGAGTCATAAGTGGAGCTTGGCACTTCAAAATTTAATGTGTTGCTGTATGTGTCTTAATATATACATACATGTATCTTTCTATCGAACTGTATACTTCTGTCTGTCTGTCTGTCTGTCTCCGTCCCGTATATTTCCACCTGTCTGTCTCTATCTTTCTGTTCAATTATAAATGTGTCATACAAGCTTTCGAAGGTGGCTCTGCGAGCGGCTGACATGGACATAGGTTGCAGGTGGTGCACAAATGGAGGTTTTTGGTTTTTGGGGGTTCCATCGGACATGGTCGTATTTTTCTACATTTTCATAGCAGTAATGCATTTATTTGGGGGAGGGAAGGTAAAACCACCCCTATATATATACGCCCATGGTTCCAATGTCTGCTATGGAAGAGATGGAGCGCCTTTAAAGGACTCACTGAAACCGCTGACAAATTCGTATGAAATTGAGATGACAAAGGACGTGTGTATCAACGATACCTGACTCTTCGTTTTGTCTGATGACAATAAAGTGAACAATGTCTGATAAAGAGACGACTCCAACTAGCAACATGTCGTCGTCAACGACCAGCAGACGATGAACCTAGAGACAAACGAAAGCGTAGTAAACAACATATTAACCAAACCAATAATAGGTTTTACCATGATAAACGAAATAGCAGAAGATAGGATTACTGAACTGCTAACGCAAACCATAAAAATACTTTGGCCACTGCATTCATCACCTCTTGCCACTCTTCGTGAGGACAAGTACTTACTCCTTTCATGCTGCATGGCTTTTGTTAAAGCTAAAATGAATTGCTTAGAAAGTAGTTTTGTTAATCGATGCATCTTTAGTTGTATTTAGTTGTGCATGTGTGACTATTATAATCTGCAACTGTTATAGTTTATTTTAAAAATTTATGCAAATTAGATCGGCTCTACGCATGACCGAAATGGGAAAGTCCAGTCACCCATCCACTCCCCCACTTTCGTTTCTCTGGAGCAAAAATAATTATAATCATATAATAAACTATTGACTGCAAGCATAATAGCTTATGCTATCTGTTGAGCTTTCTTTCGCATGAGATCAAATGAACTTCTCACATTTTCCTGGATGAACCATTTCATTACTTGATGCAAAGTGTCCGTTTTCTTGCACAGAAAGACACCTTCAAACTTCTGCAAAAACATTCAATCACAGTCACTTGTAACTCAAACATCAACTGTGCAGCCTACATGACAACAACGGATAAACATTCGAGTCAAAAATCGTCTAGCCTTCATTGAATCTCAACTTGAAGTGCTTCAGAGAAAATAAATGTCTAGAAGTAATGCTAGATTAATTTTATAACGTGGACCTCAGTTGGTGTCTCTGGACAACTGCTCTAAAACTGCGCAGCACTCGTGTATATCTAAGCTCGTGTGCTGAGCTTGGCTTTCAAACAGCACTTTAGAAAATTCGAGATTACGATTTATTAATGAAAGAAAGAATATACGAGCGACGAATTAGACCTAGGCTAAAACTCCGAAAAGGTGAAGAAGCTACGAGAAGAAACTATAAAGAAGTCGAGTAATAGTAGGCAAAATTAATGTAGGCCTATTGTAGGCTATGTGGGTCCTGTTGCATTTTCGTCTATTCAATTAGTAGGAGCAGACAGATGCTGCTCCTTTACTTGTGGTTAGGTCAAGTTATTTAAATTTAAATTATTTGTGTTGATAACTTTGCATACGTGAATCAATTTATGTCAAAGATTTTAAAATGTATTCCTAGGATCTCAATTAGATAAAATTCATATCCATTAATGAAAAGTTGAGCCCATTTCTTTCAGCCACTTCGTCGATTACAACAATTGCATATTTTATATTTCTGACATACCCCTAAAGGCTCGTAGTATAACCTACATGTACGAACAAACTGTTTATCGTCTAATATGATGATTTTATTTTTGAAGAAATTTTTCTCAGCGCAAACATAGAGAACTGATTTCTTTAAACATCGGTTCAAGTGGACCAAAGCTCAGACATGTGGATGGGTAGGTAGGTCCAGACCATCCTAGCCTATACTTGAACTAATTTAGAGCAAATTCATTTTATAAACCAACATCACGCTTCTAATGTCAAAATGAAAAGACAAGTTGAAAGATGTAGGCCCGTGTGCATGGTAGGCTACTGACAGGCAAACAGTCGTAGGTCATGCAAATGAATAGAGCAGGAATGAAGTAGTTACAACCGCCTGCAACAAGCTTTAGCCTAAATGCTTTTCATAGCTCACATAGTTGTATATATATTTAATATTCCATGCATGCTCCACAATGAGTAGCCTATTATATAGGCCGATATGCAATTTATTTATATCTGCATGTATGAATAATTGAATAGGTCTTACCTCGCGCTGTAAGTTCAAGGTTTCTTCGACTGTTGTGTCGAGATTCTTGTACGATTCGTTGGCTGCGAGGTTCTACAATCAACAACACAACTGACATAGATAGACATGAACGGAAAGATTTTACAGAGATATTAGATAATTAATTATGCAACTTCCTGTGCAAAAATAAAAAATGTGTCATTATCTCTAGCTGTTATTCTGCGTCGTCTGAAGACATCAAGATATTGATACTGCATATATATATATATATATATATATGTATATATATGTACCAGTTTTATTGTATATCCGTATCATTTGTGATATATATATATATATTGAATTAACTAATTATATTAATAATTTGACATGATGTTTTCTTGTTATTTTCAACACATTCACGACACTGGAAATCACGAGTCAAGTGGGCCACGGTTCAGCCGCTCAGATTGTCACGACTATGTCATCATAATTGGATTGGAGGGGTCGTTCTTTTATAGGCTACAGAAAGCTTTCTGAATATTGATCTGATTTACCGCTTTGGTTTTGGCTGATAGACACAGACGCCATTGAAGTTACTAATAAATTAATATATACACTGCTGGGTCGGGAGCGCTCCTGAGTAGTAACCTTGAAGGGGCGCTATATAAAACTTCGTAATGAATGAATGAATGAATATCTACACTAGTACCTTTGTGAGAAGATTCTTGAGAGTTGCTTTTATATAGCCATACATACATACCATAAATACATACCTATATACATATATACATACATACATACCATAAATGCATACATACATGCATTACTTACATACATAGTCTACATACATAGGCTACATACATACATACATACATGCATACAATGCATGCATAAGTCTAAATACAAATGCACATACATAAATACACACAGAGACTTTATATACATACATATATATATATACACAGAAGAAAAGCGACGCTGGTCGTTATGACCCAGCATCTATAAAAAAATTGCATACCTAGCCTACATACATATATACGTATTGCACACGTGCACACTGTACTTACCTGCATAAATATAAAAGTACATATATATATACAAGCATAGATACAAGCATACATACAATGACATGATCAGGGTCATCGTAATGGGAGAAGCATTTGTTTACACAGCTTTATACGACGCCATATATTGTAGAACGAGGCGCTACAGCAGCCATAGATTGTAGTTTTGATCGTTGACGTACAATTACGTCAACTTTTGCGTAGATGTTGATTGGTTGTCCGTTGTCATCGACGACTGGAAGAGCTGAGATGCGTCTCTGGACCAAGAGATTCAGGGCATCGATCAACCGAGACTTAGGAGTCACCTGCATCAGCAACCAAAGCCAAGACTAAGACATTCTTTCATCATTAATATTGTTTAGTTATGGTTTAACGACGCTGTGTTAGAACAAAGATGGTTAGAGTCGCCCTTCTCCCTTAAACGGGCTTAGGACTGGCACTACTAGAGTAGCCTACGCATCTGCGGTTTGTTTG
This sequence comes from Aporrectodea caliginosa, assembly GCA_020284085.1. Classification (NCBI taxonomy): domain Eukaryota; kingdom Metazoa; phylum Annelida; class Clitellata; order Crassiclitellata; family Lumbricidae; genus Aporrectodea; species Aporrectodea caliginosa. The sequence goes on from JACEVL010000507.1 coordinate 52,280, forward strand.
ATTGTTGACAATCATGTCGGGTCTTGATTGTAGCGAGAGACTGCTAAAATGTCAGCCTTCAACTGTTGGGAATGCAATGTCATTGTATTTGTAATTCGTTATGAGCCCTGTGCTTCAACTCCGCTACTGCCTTTTAAGGGTGGTGCCAGTTCCTGGATAAAGGTGGAGGGCGACGTCAACGTCCCTGGTAGCGATAAGAAGTCGTTCAACACTGGAAACTACTGCTTTGCACTTCAGCAGAGTAAATGAAGCCGCCATGCGACATATCTGAGGACGATTATATCTGGTATATGTTAACTATTAACTACTTGCAAAAAGGAACCTGTTATACATGCTGAGGGTTTAGGATTTCTTAGACGAAGTAAAATACGAAATAATGCCAATGTTCTGAAGCTACAGAACCTGCCAATGAATTCGTTGAGAAGAATAAACAATTAGGATTCTGGAGAAATTATGAACACCATGCAGCTTCAAGACGAGAACTGATTTTTATTCTTCGGACGTTTCACAAACGGTCGATCTATATGGTCTAATTTCAAAAACTTACGAAGTACAACAGCGCCAATAGCATTATCGACACTAATATTGATATAGTAAAGTATCGTAGTATATTTATATACACTTATATAATTATGCATATAGATAAGCTGAAGAGGCACATAAACTGACCGTGCAGAGTTTCTTTCCATAGGTTCCAATTTGTAAATCCCAAATTGATTGCTCCATGTAACTCGGTAAATGTACTTCGTAAGTCTAAGAAAAACAATGAGAATTTATTAAACTATCAATAAATATTCAAAGGTCTTTATGTATTTTCTGTTCTGATATAATATATCTGTCCTATGTAGCTGGGTGTTTGTCTAGGACTATCAAGAACTTCTCAGATGTGCTGTAACAATAATAATAATAATAATAATAATAATAATAATAATAATAATAATAATAATAATAATAATAATAATAATAATAATAATAATAATAATAATAATAATAATAATAATAATAATAATAATAACAATAATAATAATAATAATAATAATAATAATAATAATAACAATAGAATAACAATAATTTCTAATAATAATATCAGGGTAAATTAATAATAATAATAATAATAATAATAATAATAATAATAATAATAATAATTAATATAATAATATAATAATAACGCAGCTCTGCGTGGCGCTGAGAAATTTCGGAAATGTATTTACATTCAGAGTAGTGGAAGTCGCAGTAAGGACTGGATTCATATATCACAGTATCATAATAAAATGACCAGAGAAAGGCAGCTAAGAATAGAAGTGTCGTCGGCCGCAACTCGTTGCCAAAAATAGACCTACTAGTGATGTATTATGTGGGCCAATTGAGGGACAACTTAGGCGGCCGACATGATGTATGGTTTTGCAACACGGATCTCGATGAGGTCTTCTTGACACAATAGGCTGAACACGTGAGCAGCTGTAAAAATGAGCTATAGGCTATTTAACTCTCAACTAACACGAACGCCAATGAAATTTGCGCACTAGCAGACAATGGTTGTGAGCCCTACATTCAAAAGGCCGATGCTTAGTGCACTTAGAAAATAATCTGATATAATAAATGTGAAACCGTGAGCATGAACACTTTAAGCCTTATTAAATGTACGTTTTCCCCAACTTGGTGAAAGGATTCACTCGAATGAAGTTGACGAGATTGGTAGGCTAGATGTAACAAGAGTAGGCATAGGTGACGTTACTTTAACTCACGCATAAATTGGCATAATGAGTAATAGTCAATATGTATACGAAGCAGCAACTCCCCAGTTGCTTATGGGTAAATCAATTGAAATCGTTTATTAGAAGATTTTTACAATAGGTTACATACTAAAGGTTGCTGATGTTAACAATGGCTAGTTAACACTGAACAAGAGGTAGGCCTAGTTGCGAAGAGTTAAAATTATCAAAAGGTAGTTTAAATGAGTTAAACTGAGCAAGAGTTAGTTGAGATGAGTTAAACTTAGCAATAGGTAGCTTAAATGAGTTATACTGAACAAGCGGTAGTTGAGGTGAGTTAAACTTAGCAAACGGTATAGGCCCTAGTTTAAATGTGTTAAACTGAGCAAGGTTATGGTCATGTGAGCCCACGCTCACATAACCGTGTTCTCCCTAGATTTGATTCCCTTACCAGGCGCGGCTTCTTGGCTAGGATGTTGTACAGTTAGACATCTGTTTTCTGGTTGACTTAATTTTCTTCTCCTAATAATCGTTTTCTTTATACCTTAATAATTTTTGACTTTGTATGTAAAGCGCCGAGTGTTTGCTTGCGTTTAAAAAATAACACACTGACACTTACTTACTTACTTACTTACATAAATGAGTTATAATAAAAATAACAATATTCTTTATTGAAACAATCCGGTTGACAAACCGAACCGGTTACAGTGTACACGGTACAGTTATGCAATTGAAACAATTCAGAAGAACACAAATGACAGAAGACATAAATCTTAACTACTAACAGAACAGACAGCCTGCAATACACGTCGCTAATAGCAGCCTACAAAGCATGTCCGCCTACGGTACTCTCGATCTCGGTACCTCTCGCTCTCTATACCAGTGTGTTATCCAATGCGCAATCGGCCCCCCCCCACCACATACACACTGAACAAGAGTTATTTGAGATAAGTTGGACTGACCAATAGGTAGATGAACTGAAGGATTCGTTTGTAGCTGAGTACGTAGAGAGCGTCTCCGTTGACGCTGTCTGCCACAAGGATTCGGTGGATTTTGTTGGTAGACAGTTGAACGACGGCGTCGAACAATCGATCGTCTGGATCAACTGTTATGATCGACTGACGAGGACCATGCAGAAGATCTGTGCGTCGAAACCAAACACATTCAGTCAGGCATCAACAGGAAAGGGGCTATATAAATACATAGTCTGTAATGTAATATCTAAGGTTGTTTAAATGTTAGCCTAAGTATCATCTGTTGAGATGGGAGCGTTTGCTCTTCACCCTCGCTAGAAAACGACTGGCTTCAAATGCTGATAAAGTGTGTTTGTAGTGCTCTAGATCACTGAAGAGACTCAGGTCAAGTGAAGGGCGAATCCACGGAGACGGTATGCATATATGTATATATGATTATAATGATTATTATAATAGCAATAATAATAATAATTGGTAAACATATATATATAATATATATATATTATATGTAAACGGAATGTATGTGTCGTCGCTCTCTCCGCTCTACTGAGCGTGGCCTGCTCATCGTCCCTTTCGCCCGCACAGCTATACTAAGCAGAATCGAGCCTTCTCAGTGGTTGGCCCCAAACTCTGGAACGAGCTCCCTTTGGTGTTGCGCTTGATGCCCAGGGTCCACTATGACTCATTTTATGCTCACATCAAAACTGTTCTTTTCAGCCGTGCTGGGATCTGGAGCGCTCCTGAGTAGTAACCTTGAAGGGGCGCTATACAAATCTTTGTAATGAATGACTGAGTGAATGACTCTATGTGCCATCTTCCGGCGATTTCGACTGCAACAGCGACGAAATGATGTGACTGCGAGATAGCAGTACACTTTCAACCCAGTAAAAGCACAGCTGCTTGTAAAGCACTTTAGCAGTGAAATATTTCTTCATACTTATCCATTTTGATATTTTGTGCTCTTCGAGGTTTCCAACTTCTTCCTAACCAACATATTTACAGACAATTCAAAACACAGGCAGAGAGAAAATTGTCTAAACTAGCAGTCAACAATAACATTATTATATTTATTATCATATTATTATCGTTATTATTATCGTCATTATTATTATTATCATTATTATTATTATTATTATTATTATTATTATTATTATTATTATTATTATTATTATTATTATTTTTTATTTTTATTATTACTTTTATTATTACTTTTATTATTATTATTGTCATCGTCGTCGTCGTCATCATCAACATCATTATGATATTCAATCTGGTTATTTATCTATTGTGAACTGTCATGATTTCACATCGCCACTACAAGTGACTACATCCAGGTCTATACTTTAAAAATAGCAACAGCACAACGAAAATAGTAACAAAATTAATGGTCCTGTCATTACTTTAGAACGTCGACCTATTCATAGCGAAAGATGAATTCATACTCTGAATATAATGAATGGATGGAATGTTTTTCTGACTAAGTCATGTTTATTTTTACACGAACACACAGAGCTTACTTACAGGAGAGTTATAATGCCTCTGCAGGACGTTGATGAAATCCGTGACCGTCAGCATTCCTAAATGAAGCACATTATACAAGAAATCCGTTTATCTTAAAGAAAATGATTCTGTTACAATGGGTAATCACGTGCATGGGTTTTTAAATGAGTCAAAGGTTCAACAATATTGTTTTGCTAACTGATGTAATATAATTATTCGTGCGTAATGTCAGTTAACATCATAATAATAGGCTACCGCAGGCAGCACCTCTGAGTAGATATCTTGAAGGGGAGCTATACAAATGTTCAATTACATAACAATTACATTACAGTATGAAACTGAAAACGTAAATTTGTTTTCCTTCTTCTTCCTTCAATTTTTCTGCGTCTCTTTCTACCACCATCATCAATGATTTCCACCAGAGATAGCACCATGCAGTCTCTACGGTTTAACCTCTTTCGAATTATTCAGCAGCACCATGCTGTACGTCTCTTCGGATTAACCTAATTATTCTGACCTGACACTGGAACGGAACAGACCAATCAATCTGGCTATAGTGGACTTGATCTGATGTAGCACCGGTGTTAAGCTGGTCTCGCTGACATGGCTTTTGTGTGACTCTGAGAAATTCTAGAGATTTACACTTCATTGTTCGTTACCCTGTCTCGATTTCAGCCATCCTTTGTATACGCTGACTAACTACTGCTTTTGTATAACGTTAAGCAGCTGAAGTTGTACAGCTGAGTAAAAGAGACGTTCAAAGCAACTGTTTTGAACCATCACTAGGTTTCAAAATGTCACAAAATGCTGTATGCGGGTAGTGAGGAAGACAGTGAACCGTAAATGGTGGGACGATGCTAAGGAGAGTAACTACAAAGAGACACAATGTTCAGCAGAGAAGAGAGACAGGAGAAAGTTAGTCGACTCCGAAGGACAAGATAGACCAGAGAAGAGTGAGATTGCGAGAGCACAGGAAAATGACATGGTTGAGTTTGTGCGAGTTTTAAGAGCAGTTGTTTTTCTTTGGACCTTTGTGACGAATAATAGGAGACAAAAGAACTGAGTTTTAACGAGAATAATTTAGAATAACGAGAGCACAGGAAAATGACATGGTTGAGTTTGTGCGAGTTTTAAGAGCAGTTGTTTTTCTTTGGACCTTTGTGACGAATAATAGGAGACAAAAGAACTGAGTTTTAACGAGAATAATTTATTTCACATTTCTATCAAGGCACTGAAGGCAGTCCTATTGACTGTTTTTGCGTAACGTCAACTCGTCAAGACATAGTCCTGAAGTTGCTTGGATTAGAAAAAAAAACAAATGATGACAACTGCAATCTAACAACTGCAGTGGAGACACTATATGGAATGACAGACCGGGAATTGAACTCGAGACTTTGATGTAAAAGAGAATGGCATTAGCAATCTACCACTCTGCCAAGATATTGCAACAGGATTAATTCAATGGCATATATGTCTAATGTATGCAGTTTACTGTAAAGGAGCGACTGAGAAGAGTTCTTTTGAAGTGACACTATATAAATATGCAATTACGATTACAATTCTGCTTACCAACAAAGTCTCTTCTCGAGGCCTCCCAAATAGGAGCAGCTTTAATCCCGTTGAACATCAACGCAAAGAAGGCTGATATGACCTGGAAGGCAACGGGTCAGTGTTACGCAACAAAATATACCTTTGCCTCACAAATAAAACTCAACCTGAAACCCCAACTCTTTCCACACAGAAAAGTCAAATACTTTACAGTTGAGTAACATAATAAGGCGACAATATGATGTAGACTACGTATCTGGCTTCCGTTTGCTTCATACTATCTGCATCTTTGTGAGTCTTATACAAAATTTTTCATTGGGATGCCACCAGTGTACACACGTGTGCAACTTCGTATACGCATCTGACTTCTATAACGCCGGGAGCAGAAACAGAAATGGCTGGCCAGGAAGATCACCAAGTACTCAGAAATTCCCAGCACCTACGACTTCATTCCAGTAGCATTGGAAACCATGGGTCCCATCAATGCCCAGGGCAGGGAGTTCCTATCAGAACTAGGTCGGCGTTTGACCATTGTTTCGGGGGAACCGCAGGAGACAGCACGCTTGTTTCAGCGTCTTTCTATTTGCACGCAGCGGTTTAATGCTGTTGCATTTCGAGGCACCTTTATGCAATTGACCGGTGAGGATGACCGTTAACTCCAGAACGAAAACGCTCTTCATTATAGTTTCTTAGAGCCTGAGGGATTATTTCTGCCTCGGGCGAAAAAAAATATAATAATAACAGCAGTAATAATAATGATAAAACTGCAGTTGATATTGCACTCCTTCTGTCCTTCCAAGTTCCATAGTGCACATAGACCGTTCAAAAGAACATCGATGGCACTGAGCAAGTGTACGTGAAGGACTTGTTAAAGGCCACGACACTGTGATCGATTCAGTAAAGGCTAGAACTCGTACTCTCTGCCTTACAGGTCAAGCACTTTACCCAATCGGCTTGACATTACGCCATTCGTAACCTTGACGAACAACTAAATATTTCGGTGATAGGAATTCATGAACGTTTCTGGTTTATCCTTTGAACATCGACGCAAACTATTCTGTCACTGGACATATGTAAGGTAAATTTGTAGTGCAAGTAAACTCAATTTAAAACAGTTTGTTCGCGTTTTTCGACTGTAGATAGGCCTAAATGATTCAGTCCTTCGTTAATTCCTCTACTTCCTTCTTAGTAATGACACATTAGCATGCATCATTTGTCCGAAGCCACAGAACCGTCGATCAAAACCAGTAGAACCTAATTAAGTTCTGCATTCATCACTCTAGGCTCTAGGAGAACGCATATACAAAACTCTATGGCTTACCTCAAGCTCTGAATCCAGCAGGACCAACTTGGCGCTCTGTGGCATCAATTCGTGGCATTTGTGCACTTTCATCAGCTTTACGAATGTCAGCTTATCATTAGAATCTGAATATAAAAACACAGAACATTTGAACGAACTCTCGTAATTATGCGCTGCATTTAATCCTTCAAAACCGTTAATTGCAAGGAGAAGTGGCACTCCTGAACGGTTAATAAGACAAGATAAAGATAAGAATATTCTTTTATTGACCAATAACTATTCGCACTTTGGTGTACAGACATGGTAATAAACATTGAACTGATCAAGACAGTCAAATGTTATAAAATTATACATATAATCCTATATCCAATATATCATCCTAATGCCCCTAAAGATTTCCCATTCAGAGGCGCTCTCTGAGCTGCCTTTTAATCCACTCTGTCTGTATGTTGCGTTTGGTGCAATTTCTTCGTCATTTGTAGCATCAGCGTCAGTGTAGCATTTTGTGTTCCGTTGGCAGGTCTGACCTCTTTGTATTGATCGGATTGCTGTGACTGTTAGCGCCATCAATAACATTGACGAGTCTTGTGCGTTGTTATTAGTACGACGATACACACGTTGCAAATCATTTTAGAAACACAAAGAATACAGAGTCATGGGTTTTTTTGCATCGCGTTTCTATTTCTTCATCGACTCCTTCATTTATTCAATGGGCAATTCTCTCAATTAGTCTCTTAGACTCCCTTCCTTATTCCCCGCTGATATCCCACTTTCACATTTTAACACTGCACACCATTTGATCAAATCAAGACCTTGAAGATGCACGAAGTAAATACAAAAGTAAAAGTAAATTTAGGGAGATTAGTCCGTGGTAGGCCTACTTACCAATGTCATACAGATCACCATGGTGACCTTCACCGTTGACTGGAAGCTGAAATTAGCAAACACGACATAAAAGTCAGCAGAGGAAAACCACACCAGCAACAGTAGACAGTGGAGGCAGTATCACATTAATGCAACTGCCATAGAGAGGTCACAAGGGTCAGGTAGATGAGAAGGCAAGTATCGTCTTAAGGTGATAGCGAATTCAAATTTAATAGTCAGACTATAGTCAATCCCTTGCAATCACTTCGCATCAGAGGCAGTATAATTATTAATTATTAATTAGCATTATTTATGTGTCCTCGAATAATCGCAAATCGTAAACATCAACTGTCTCAAGCACTACTATAAAGCTACACGCAGGGCATCAATTTATTCACGAGCGCTGCTGCGTCGTGCAAGAAGAGTTGTCCACAGATGTCAAAGATACTTAAGGATATCAAAGGATACTCAGTGATACTTACTTTGAGTAGTTGGGTTCCAGTTTCCTTATCTCGCCAGAGCAGAAGTTCATGCCGTGACGTCATTGGAATCTTTATCCCAAGAGTTTCTGCCGATAAGATAAAAAAAAACCGTAAGAGAAACCCTAGAAGAGATCTAAGACAAGTCATTAGGCGTAAGCGGCAAGTCTAGAGCTCTGAGATAAAAAAAAAGAGTTTGTCTAAGGATAATAGTATTTGTAATAATGCACGGATGCTCCGACCTATTTAAATCTGATATCTTATTTCAATAATCTATATTATCTTTACCATATAACATCTATGTTATAATACCGTCTATTACTATGTCTGAGATATCAGCCAATTCTCGACGTCGTATCACAGACAATAAGCACCTGCATACAAAGTTAGGTAGAAAACGAATCTTGTTTCTCTGACTTTGGTCTTGAGAAGTCTCGACTTGAAATCGATCTCCAACCCTGGCATCGTCAGCTAATTCTGACCATCTTTCTGTGACTGATTTTCCGATTCGTCATTTAGATGATACGTTAGATTAAGAAGATGAAATCAACGTCTCTTTAACGTCTTTATACAGCCATTAAAGGCCCATTAGACTCCGCTATAGTTATTTGTCATGTCAAAGGTTACTTACGTGCAATGGCTGTAGGGCATGTCAAAGCCTGCAAGAAAAGAAAGAACAACATAATTTCTTATCAATGAAATAAAAAAAATTAGGCCGTTTGTTGGCCTATAATAGAAGATTCGTTATTCACAGGTAGTTCGTGTTCACTGGCACAAAGTCAAATTCTACAATCGATGCGGCTGCCGCTGCTGTTCGTGAGGTAAAACAATAATCTCGTTGAGGGAAACAATGATAATTATAGGCGGTGGCTTAGACAATGACAAGCTTTTTACATAAATTGTTGGATATTTTGCTTGCGTTTCGGTGTGTGAACGTCGATATCTTTCACATAAAGTTTTTGCACAGTTCTGACAGCCAGCAACCTACGAGACCTGTACTATTGTCATAGTTTTTGCATGTGTCAAGTAATGAAATCAGAGTCAACTGCATATAGCTGTACCGTTATATATATACCATTTTTATTCGGTTGTTAGGTGCAACGAGACTTCCACATACTACGATGTTCAAGGAAGGTGTGGCCCTGAATATGAGGAACCATCTAACAGCGAAGTAGCCAGCACGAAGGCTGCACAACGCACTTTAAGAGGTAAGAGACTATACATCTCTGGGACTAGGCCTCCGAAGTGTAACTGATTTGACGGTTTGAGAAAATTGTTGCAATTACCACTTATAGTAAGATAAGCTGATAAAAATTATAGAAGTGTTGGACCCCTTGACCCCTCTGTATCTCGAGGGCAGTGCTATAGATTTCCAGCGTTCTGTGTAATACTCTGACTGTTTCTGTGCGCTCCATAAGTTTTCTGATGGCGTTCGAATCGAATAAATCCCGTAATTTTTTGCTTGCTTATCCTCTGTAGACGGCTGTCCTTAGGTCCCTCTGGATTCACGGATCGTCTGGTCTCACGGATCGACGCTCGGTCTAGTTATGATCGCGATCATGGTTTTGCTTCTCGACGCGACCGACCATCATCTGATGCCTTGCACATTTGTAAAACTTTTCTCTGGAATTCTTCAGATTACTTTAGATAAAAAGCATGGTTTGGACGCCAATGGTTTGGCTTTAGCTTCTTTGGGCATCATTTAGCTTCTATTAAAACACTATTCAGAAGCGTCGTGCTCAAGTTTTCGTCTCGTGACTCAATACAATTGAATAGTCCGCTACGGTTCAACATCACATCTTTTCAGTACGTGTGACATATATATTGACGCAAAACTGTTACGATGCATGCGAAGTGGAAAACAGATATTATCACGGTTCAAGAAGCAGCGAGATCTACGGCCAACCAAATGTGAGACAGGACTGCATGGCTTCAGATAGTAGGCAAGCGAAGGAATGCCCAAGTACACCTCGAATTCACTTATAATTTGACCTTGCTACGTAAAAAAGAATCCATTAAGATTAATGCCCTGAATCGAGGAGTATGTATGTATTTCTGGCATGTCTGCGTGAATGTATGTAGGAATATCTGTACCAATGTCCGTCTGTCTGCATGTGTATGTATGTAGGTATGTATTTGTAGCATTTTATGTATATTTCTGGACTTTTTGCATTTTACTAACCGCTAAACATCTCTGTCTATTTAAGGGATATAAACAGTGCGTCTTAGCATAACTAGATAGGTCTACATGTAAGTAAATTGAACTGGGTTAAAAGGGAATGATCGAATGTTCATATATGAATATATCATTCCAAACGGATGGACCAACGTACGAGAGAGTGAACAGTGTTCTTATACTGATGTACCGCAGCGAGGGACGAGAAGATCTTCACGGGTAGCCGAACAAAGCCACTGGGTAAAAACCGGTACGAACAGCTCCCTCCCTCCCTCTCTCTCTCTCCCTCCTCCCTCCCTCCCCCTCCCTCCCTCCGTCCGTCCTCTCCTCCTCCCTCCCTCCCTCCCTCCCTCCCTCCCTCCCCTCCCTCCTCCATCCATCCATCCATCCATCCATCTATTCAATCCATCCATCCATCCATCCATCCATTCAATCCATCAATCCAATCCAATCCAATCCATCCATCGATCCATCGATCCATCGATCCATCCATCGATCCATCCATCCATCCATCCATCCATCCATCCATCCATCCATCCATCCATCCATCCATCCATCCATCCATCCATCCATCCATCCATCCATCCATCCATCCATCCATCCATCCATCCATCATCCATCCATCCATCCATCCATCCATCCATCCATCCATCCATCCATCCATCCATCCATCCATCCATCCATCCATCCATCCATCCATCCATCCATCCATCCATCCATCCATCCATCCATCCATCCATCCATCCATCCATCCATCCATCCATCCATCCATCCATCCATCCAACCAACCTCGCATTTACAGGAGGATCTTTTTTAAATATGGTTTTGTCTTCGATAGGTGGAGTGTATCTCCCATATGTGCCGAGATATTAGAGAATTTTGTATACGCTACTGGCCAATAACCGAGCGCGGCGCAGTTCAGGGCGGACTGAATCTAGCACAATCTGAATTTCGACAGTCTACTAAGATGGAATTGCAATAATCTAGGCAAGTCAGGCCCCGCGTCAGGTCAGGCAGAAGGATGTTGCAACGCTGAACTTCAGGTCACGCCTTTTGACCGAATCTGGCTAAAGTGGCGAAGACATGACCCACACAGCGAATTCACGTGGATATTTCTCCGCCGATGAGTAGACTCTACCCCAGGTCATGGATGGGGGTTGTGCAGGGCCGAATTAAGACTTCCGGAAGCCCTAACCCTAAAGCAAGCCAATTTCCGAAGTACGGGTATCTGAACACAAAGTTCTAAAAGTACCTGCACATGATAAGCCAATTTAAAAAATGAAATTGAGGCCTTATAGCCCTGTACAGACTGATAGTGAGTCTGTGACTAGGGTCAGTATTCAGTAAATAAGTAATAACTAGGAATTAGCTACTATAATTTGATTTAATTTCTCCATATTTTGGGGCCCTCAAAAACGTTGTGGAACTTGTGGGGCCCTAAGGAATGGCTTATGCCTTAATCCGGCACTGGCGTTGTGAAACACAATCCCGGAATAGCGGCGACAGGAGCTCTTCATCCTCAATTCTAGATTGCGCCTGTCGAGTTCCAATCCGTAAGTATTGTTTTGGCCGGGTTGATTCGAAGCCGATTTGAAGACATCCGTAGACTATAGACTACCTGTACCTCACCCGCTGCTAGAAATAAACTATCAGTAAATAAAGACTGGACAAAATTTCAAGTAGTTTTAGACTTGTGTAAAACTCGTTTATCCCGGTCTTATTATTGCCTTTTGCATAAAAACCTGTGTCACAGTTCATAAAGTGTCACAATACAAAACAATTAATTGCCCTAAGATGAAAACTGTATTCGCAATAAATTACATAGTTCAGCACACGTAACTGAGAATGACACAACTAGATGGAGTGTTCAAAATCTACCGATTTTCATGAACATATTTTAACGTTGCGGTTACAAGTTAAACGGCGGTCGGAGCACTTGAGTAGATGACGTCTGTCATGAGAACAAACGTATTCTGAATCAGCTTCAAAGTTGGACTGCTTGCACTTAGCTTTCCAAGACTCAACACTGAAAAACCTTTCTGTCCTAATTCGTTGAGTTTGGGCAACAAGTAGTTTGCTACGGCAGAACGAAGTGCTTCGGCTATATCTCTGTTTCCTTTGGTTTCGTTGTCACTGAGGCTAGCATTCGTCAACACAATTCGATTTATACTAAAGACGAATTTACCGTCGCTGCTTGTCAAGGCAGACCCTACGACGGTTCCTTCGAGGGCGAGTACCCCCAATGCCGTCACAGATCCGGTGGAGTTTCTTATGTGTATGTTTACATTTCCGGCGAAGGCAAGCGAAAAAACGTTGTTCTCAAAGATGTTCAGAAAAGGGATTTTCGTTGCGACAGCTTCGAGCCCTACGTTTGCTCCTGGATAGCGACTGAAGATATCCGGCAGGATTTTTCCGATGCAGATGCCCGGGCACGAGGTGTTCATGACATTTTGATAGTCGAGAGGAAGGTCGTTCTTCGTGAACTCGTAGGAAAGCAGGTCATTCTGATGCAGAGCGAACAGCAGAGTGTTCACGACGTATGCATTGACGTAGACGTCGGTCATCTTCGGAGATACTGGCAAACGTTGAAATGGTGGCGCTGTGAATGGAGCCCGTCTTGCATCGCTCTTCCAGAAAATCTGTCCTTGAAGTGCAGTCTCAATGAAGCCTTTACCAAACACCGGGGCAGAGGTGAAATGTAGATCGATAAGGAAAAAGCATGACCTGTCCAGACACGGTTTAATATTGTTGGCAATTTGCGATACGATCAGATTTCGTCCATCCCTGACTGGTTTACAAATCGCATCAATTAAAGTCGGTTTGATAGTGTTCTTAATATTTGCGGTGAAATGGTCGAGAATCCACTTCATACTATCAGCCTTAAATTCCAGTTCGATGTTTCCTATTGAAGCGGAGCAACTGGGGAAGTCGACCGTTGGCAGTCCGTCAGCTGCCATTCCTGCCGTTGCATCGACGTTGAGCGATACGTCTGAGAGCGTCAGGCTGAAAGTACCGCTGCTACTCGTCGGAATAAACATGACCGTATAATTGAAATTAAATCTACCGTTTATCGAGACTGAAATCTTATGAAAGGAGGCCTTTACTCCAACGCCTGGGATGATAGTACCACTCACATCCATCCAGTTGAAGTTCTTGGCTTGAACTTCGGTCATCAAGTATGCAACGGAACCGATACTGGGCTCGTATGATCCTTTTATGTTGGGAAAACGCAGTCCTGGATCGATTTTTGAATCCACCCATTCCATGATTTTCTTTGCCACGTACTGAAGTCCTTTATCCGTCAGTCTGACCAGAATGCCCGGCGGTTGACTAGCCACAGCTCGGAGGGAAGAAACCGTTGTCCAGGTCAAAAATATAACGACGGCAAATAGCTTCATCTTTCTATGGAGAACCTTCTTCTGCGATCAGAAAATTGTTGAAAAGTCAGCTGAAGCTAACGAGACACTCGAACTGATTTGCACTTTGCAATCAAAACATAATACATTATATTGTTGCACGTACGGCATTTATAAAAGCGATAAGAATTCTCTACTTCGATTATTCTTAGACTGTTGTTAGGTTGTCGAACTTAAATGTAACTGTTGATCGTTGTACAGTTTGCTTTCGAGATGTATAAAACAAATCATTAATTTGTTACCAAGCGACGCATTGCGACGTCACGATTGATAAGGCACACAACGTAATAGAGAGCTCGCGCAAACAATGCACAATAGGCTTATGAACAACAGGATAAAATAATTAGCGAGACAATGAAGGTTTCATTCTATATCATCGACGAGTTTTTGTATTGGCGCTAAAAAACCAGTTGCGATTGCAGTAAAGTTCGTTGAGGTTAAGTTAAAAACGTCTCTTGCTGTCAGTCACTCAATTATGTAGCCCGAGGATCATTAAAGCATCTCAGCTGGGCGTCGTATTTGGATCTGTGCTTTACCGAGTTTTACGACAAGGCTGTCACAAAGGGACAATAATGTTGAATGTGCCACCATTATAGCTGGTTTCATTATATATATATATATATATATATATAATAATATATATATAATATAATATATATATATAATATATATATATAATATAATATAATATAATATAATATAATATAATATAATATAATATAATATAATATAATATAATATAATATAATATAATATATATAATATAATATAATATAATAATATAATATAATATAATATAATATAATATAATATAATATAATATAATATAATATAATATAATAGATAATATAATATAATAAATATATGCTGGCGGCCATTGAATTCTTGAAGGGCGAAACTACTTTAAGAGATCGACGGACTATATGAATCTGGCACGCATAGGGTCTCAGATACAGAATGAGTACAGCTATGGTGCAGAAATAGTGCAGAGAAAATCATGAGTAGATAATACCCTATTCAGCGTTATATATTATATATATATATATAATATATATATATATTTGTATATGTATATAAACTATTGTAATAATAATATCACAGTTCAAGCATTCAATGGCCGCCCGTTGAAACCAAATACTACTATATAGGCCTGCCGCTGTTGTGACTTTTTTACTGCTTTTGTGTTGCTTTTGTATAGTAGGCCTACTATACTGTACTGCCTCGTATCGTATTGCATGCTATGGCATTACGTTGCATCGGTGGATTTATATAGCGCCTCTTTAAAATATATACAACTCAGAAGCACAGGTCGTATGTACGCCCCAAGGAAATAGGTCATCTTTAAACATCCCTGTCCGTTACAGTCGGCTGAGCATGATATTATCCAGCGACAGCCCATACAGACTAACTGTAGCGTATAATGGAAGTCTCGGACGAGTGAACTTGGACGGTGAGTCATCATCCATTGATGAAGACGATTACGATAGAGACGGTTCGCAGGTAGGCTATACGTGAGCAGCAGTCTACTAGAAACGGCGTCTTGCATATACCCTGACTCACTTACGGAGGAACCCCGCGTATTAACGCAGTCATCGCACATTGAGTCTCTGAGAAAACGTCTGCGGGTTAACGCACTTACATGGGCGGATTCAATGTCATGACCCTGGGATGTTGTTTGTGCACCCGTGCCGCTGTCAGCAAGCAGAATAGTTTCGTCCTTGTTGTGTAAACTGAGAAGCCCAAACCTGCGATGAATGGCCCCGTATTCATTCATTCATTCATTTCGAGCACTTCTTATAGCGCCCCTTCAAGATTTCTACTCAGAGGCGCTCCCGACTACTGCGCGGACGCTGAATCGGAGTTTCACGCCGAAGCGCATGAGCAATTGCGAGTGAAGGACTTACCCAGGGTCCCTACGCGGCGTCTTGAGGTGGATTCGAACCCGCAACCCTTCGGCTGTGAGGCACCGAACATACCCCTACACCACCGCGCTCCACCGTATCTCAGGGGCTCATAAACTCCATATCCGGACCCTTGAGATATTTTATCCATTGCCATTTAAAGGACCGAAGAGCGGCGGCAAGTGAACGCAAATACTACTTTCCGCTAGGTACATGGCAACTTCAGTTTCTATAGTAGCAAAGCCTATCAGTGGTTCCCTCGAAAGGCACCACAGAAATAGCCAGACATATATATAGACGGACGCTCAGGTATGACCATAGCACCCTTTGCTCAGGTATGACCAGGTATACACACATACATACATACACACATACGCACACGCAGACGCACACATACATGCATACATTCATACATGTATGTATGTATGTATTATTATTGTCGGCACTGACAAATGATACTTTGAGGCTTATCAAATGAAATGATAACAATAATAATAATAATTACGTCAATTTATGGCGCCGTAACGCGGCCATACATGCATTACAAGGTCGCCGAATGCAGGGAATTGCAGGTGGTATACGACATAAATAGAGATTGTCTTCATTATCGATTGATTGTATTGTACTGTACATGTATTTCTTATGTAATGCAGTGCAGTGCATAACAGACAATTCTGGTGCTATTTTTATGATACTTCATGGAGGTATTGATTTAACGCATTGCCTCGCCCTGGCAACATGTCTATAATGATTTTGCATTTAAAGCAGCGTGGTTACGGCTCTCATGAATAAACCCTGTCTCCAAGACAACACGAAATGCATCACACAGCGAGAGCTTCACTGGTCCTGCAGCCAGTGACGTTACTAGGGTTGGTGTCACCCGGTGCGGTAACTCATGGTGTCACCCCCACTGACCGGAGCGCTTTAGAAGGTTTAAAAGAACTGAATTAGCATAGAGTTTCAGATTTAGGTAAATTGATACCGTGCATGTAAGCTGAGCTTACGAAAAATGTTTCTGCTGTTATATGTTATTGTTAATTTAGAAATAATAAATTTCTGCAGAAACTCTGCAAAAAATCGTTTAGACAGTCATTTTTTCATTTTTGTGTCACCACTCTGAAGGTGTCACCCCGTGCTGCCCGCACCCCTCGCAACCTCCTAGTGACGCCACTGCCTGCAGTCACAAAATACGCTGCCTGCTGTCTACCAGTTTGCCACCTATACTTTATTACCAGACAAGTTATGCCACTGAGGTACTGGGGGGGGGGTGTGCTTGGCAGTGGTAGGCCAAATGGTGAAGACTAGGGAAAGTCAGAGCCGGTGGTACTCGAGGAAGTTATCATTCTACTATAAACAGCGCTCTTGCTAAATGAACGTTCTCAATGGACCAGCGTATAATACGATGTCAACAAAGTTGTTGAACAGACTCAAGAGTGCATGCAACCGGTGTAGTATTTAGTATTTCATACCTTGTTGTTAGCATGACCTCGTGCTGATCCGCTGTCCTGCCCGTTAACGAGTTTCATATGGATGGAATTAAGGACAGCCATTTCCCTGAGGTTGGGCTTCGGTGGTTCTGAGTATCGCCGCCTGGGCCCGCACTGTCTGTCCGTGAATTCCCTGCAGGACTCGGAGTCTAGGGACTGGTTGACTGGGCTCATCCTTCTGCTTCGCGGTGTCTGTAGGCAGGACGTTGAGCTGACCTGGTGCACCTCGAGGTACTCCGGAATGCTTTCAGGAAGGTCCGACTGCAAAGCCTGGCCAGAAATGATCCTTGTGGACAGAAATCCTGACGACGGAGTGGTTGTATCGTCCTCTAGTCCGGCGGAAGTAAAGTCATCGACCAGTTCAAATGTCTAAGAAGAGAAACACAACCTATAGGACTATTCATTGATCAGGAAATGATTTTAAGATCATGACAACTGTTGAGTATATTAGGAAACTGTAGCCCTAATGTGAATTATTTGCCTTTTTACTGCGTACACTATGGCGGAGTATAGGCCTATAGATCGAAAACGCTAGGCATATTTGTAGAAAAATCTTGCATTTGTATTTAAATCTAGCAACCAGATGAGACGCTTCTATTCCAATGGTATTCGTCTGAAGTTCTTGAGGCTCCGGCGTAAACACGATAACAATAATCTTGTTTACAATGTTTACCTAAATCTTTGACAGCACAAACAGCAGCCTGTATACCACAGATAAAATGCAAAGATTGCGCTGCAGTGAACGAGTTAACATTAAGCTGTGTGAACTTACGCTTCTGGTGGGAGATCTACGGTCGTCTCTCTTCGAATCGGATTGACTGTTCTGGCTGTTATACAGCTGCAGGAAGTCATTGATGCCGAACACCGGCGGCTTAGTGGCACCTGGACCGGCCTGCATTGACAGCAATTCACTCATAGGAGTGGCCTGAGGATCCGTCTGGAACGATGAACCAGACCCCCCGTGAAAGTCCCTCTTGGCGTTAAACACCCGTACCGCAATCGGCTCCGTCTCCTTCCACTGGTACCGTAGTTCAGAGGGCAAATCAGGCGGCTCTACGGTTGACTGTGATCTCTTGCGCCTCGGTATCTTTTGCGGACTTCTCAACGGAGATTTCGACCGACTGTCTTTGGAGTCGTGCGAGGGACTCAGAGGAGATGGACTGTTCGTGGTCGATTTCTTGCGGGTCCGGAAAAAGTCTACGATTCCTCTTGACCCGGATCTAGGACGAGCATCGGATGTGGATCCGAATTCCGGATCAGCGGAATTCAAAGGTAAGGATATGGTGGGTAGAAGAGACAGACGCTGGTGACAAAGAGAAACGAACAATACACTAGAAACACTTTTCGGCTCTATCCCTCTCCCTGTGCTTATAATTATCTGTGTCTGTTCCAGTCCGTGCCCTTCTTACTCTTCCTCTACCGCTTCATTTTTCACTCTCACGTAAGCCGCATGTTGTCCCTCTTGTCTGAAGACGCTCTAGAAATGTGTTAGACATGTTTCTGCCTTGAATCTAAATCCTGCTCAACTACAATGCCTTGTCGAAATGAATTCACATGACTAAACTTTAGAGTTAATTAGCCCTCATCTTTGTTTCCCACTCACTAACTCACTAAAGATGAAGAATTCCATTTCGTGAGACCAGATATACCCTGAACGAGTAATGGCCCAACGTGAAATACGTGCTGCAGGAGCACCATAGACATCGATACTCAAGCTCCTTTTTCTTCTGTCTTCAGATTCGATTACAACAGTTTGAGGACACCTTATGGCCTCAAAGGTCACTGACGTCAATAACAATTCTGTACAGTTCTCACCGCAGTATCATTTTGCATTGATATTAAAGGGGAAAAGTCTACAAACAACAATGACCTTAGAGTCTTCTAAATAATTGTTATGATTTACATAAGTATGTAATGCATACTTTTGTATACCTTGATATCTAAAAATACATGACAGCATGAGCCGAATATAATGTAGGCTATGTACTGTATATATATATACACATGTATCTGCATAATATATATGTACACCTACACACACACACACACACACACACACACACACACACACACACACACACCACACACACACACACACACACACACACACACAAACGAACCATCTGCCTAAAAGCAGTTCATAAGTCGACAGTAAGTATGATTTACCCTGCCTTTGTGTTTGTAGGTTGGGGTCTGATTCCAGTTGGCGTCGAAGAGACTCTTCTTAGCTTCATCCTTCCTGATGACCACTGGAGCATTTCCTCCACCGAACGTCGTCTGAGGAACGGTCAACAGAGACTGACCATTCGTCGTCTCGCCATAGATTGCGGATGACGAAGGCAGATCCTCTTGACCGCCGGACACCTTGACCCACTGCGGGGCCAAGTCCCTCCTCTGACGCTGCATTTTGGCCCTAGTGGATTCAACCGTCGTCGGCGATACCTACAAAATAATCCTAACACCAATACTAATAGCACCAAGAACACCACCGTCAAGAACACCAATAACAGCCAGTGTCGTATTTCATATCATGGTGTTATCCTGAACTTGCTTCAACACTGACACCTCCACCAACAATAACACCAAAAACAGCAATACAGCACCAACAATAATAAACCAATCATGTGAGGCCACCAGAGGAGAAAAAAATCTGTACATAACTTTGGGGGACAGATTTTCTCGGGGGTCCGATTTTTGCAATTTTGGGGGACAGATAGGTCCAGTCAAAACTTTGGGGAGGGTACAATCCCCCCCTGATTTACGCCACTGGTTGCCACGCAGTTACTTTTCACAGTCCCAGAACCGGATGAGACGTAACCGATCCAGAATAATGGCAGCAATACTCTCCGGAAGATATTTTACAGTTAGGATATATGGATAAGACGCCCCTTTAACAGTTTTTGCTAATTCATGTCGTGAGTAACAGTATTTTACGCCTGAAACCATTATGAGGTCAAGTACAGAATGTCACAAATAAAGTAAAACTGTGTTCGATAACATTCCAAAAAGTTTGACATAATTAGAAAATAATTATTATTATTATGTGCCATGGTCATCAGGAAGGATGAAGCTAAGAAGAGTCTCAGAAATAATTAAATACAAAGTGCCTCAAAAGAGGCGTTTGCCCCGATCTGAGGGTGTTTTTCTCATGTGCATTTTCGAAAACCCTCTATGACCTTTAAAGCCTAAATGCACTACTTAATGTACTCATTAAGGATGTACAGTAGCCTACTTGCCTCAAAGGGTCATTGTAATATTGTTTGCTTAAAACTTATGACTGCCTTTCCTTACCTTTTAACACAGGGTATTCACTGGCTTAAAGTCTGCTGAATAAAACGCCAAGAAATTCGGAGTTGAATCTTAATGAAGATGTTAAAATCCCGAGGCAGTCTTAGCTACGATTTTCAGAAAAGAAAAAATAACTATTTCTAATGCACTTTAGACCTTAAACTTGTGCTATTCACATTTAGGGCGCAAAAACAGTTGCTTGCGTGTAATGTCACACCACAAGAATCGTGACACCATCGCGAACACCTTACATAGGCCTACTTCGATCACACGATCAAGGGTCATCCTCTTCACCGTATTTGAACCCACAGTTCGAATAAGTGGTCTCTGTGAATGACATCACGCCTTACACTTAAATTCGCCATCACACATGTTCAAAGGAATCACAAAGGTTCCTACTGTATTCATAGCACCTATATGGTTTTTTGCGGTCTAGTCTCTGTAGCCTCGTGGTTATCTTCTCAACTGAATTCCCATATTTAGAGACAATCATATTTAATTTTGATACCTGTCTCGTCCATGTTCCAGCTTTTAAGTCCATACGTATGTGTTGACGAAGAGCTTCCTTGTAAACCTGATAAGATTTCTCAATCTGTGGTCGATCAGATCTTATAGCCCTGCTTATACTAGATGTTTCTGGAACTTTTATGGTCAATTCTGTGAGTCCTTTCATAAAGCCGTTGCCATAAACCAGACATAACTAGCAGAAGAGGAAGAAGAAGAAAATTCCCTTAAGCTACTAGCCCTGAGGCAGCCATGGGTATGAAGTGTTAATGATCTCATTTTCTTAGCCTCGGCATATGAGCAGAGCTTCTCATTTGAAGATAGAAGGCGATTTGAAAATCGATAGCGCTGGATTGAGTAGGCGATCGATACGCGGTCGACCTCTGCTTATTATTATGGTTGTCCATTAACTGCTTAAGCATGCATACATGTATATAGGCCTACGCAACAGTTATTATTTATTAACCGTTGATAAATAAGCTTCATCTACTTGTCGATGCAATGTTGTATCGATCCTAGCCTGAACTTTCACAAGTATTGTAAATTAGATTTATAAACAAAATAATGGTCTGGCTCCAGGTTCCTCTTGGAGTCTAACTCAAAGCGCGATCGATTTACCGATCGACCAGATCTTTGCTAGGCGATCGACCAAGGAGATCGATCGATCGATCGCCTCAAATGAGAAGCTCTGCATACATGTATGAGGTCGGGTGGCCAGTCCTATCCCTCGCCGTCTCGTCTCAGTGTACGGTCGGTGTACTCATTATAACTGAGTTGGCTACGGGGTGCAGGTGGAGCAGAAACCTCGAACGAAATCTCTGCCCTATCGGGGATTTCAACCCCCGACCTCTCGACTGACAGTCCAGCACGCTAACCACTACACTATCGAGCAACCCTTAACCAGCACAACTAGCTGAAAATCTGAAAATGGATAAAATCTTGAATCTTGAACTGCCGTATGCCCTATGATGTCAAACTAAATTAAGTCTTTTCCATCGTTTCATACGTTCCACCAGTTGCTGCTCATATTCATGCTTAAACACTGTAGAGACTCTGAACATCCATGCTATCTTCAGTTGTTGACGGGAATCCGTTGCGTATACGTGGGCCCGCTACTGGCGACTCTTTCTGCTTACTGTGCATTGTTTTGCTAACTGATGTAATATATTCGTTCATAATGACATTTATCATCATACAAGTCAGCACAGAGAGCGCCTCTGAGTAGATATCTTGAAGGGGCGGTATATAAAAGTTCATTTGCATTTCATTACATACAAATTCCAGAGTCTGACAAGCTCAGGTTGAGACTTTCGTACTGACCCCGGTGCGTATACGCAGCGTTTTCGGTGGGATACCAATCAGACCATGCATATTGTCTGGCATCCATTTTAAGTGCAACTCCAGAATGAACTGCCTGCAGAGCAGCACTCAAAGAATCTGTAGCCTATCATACACTCACTCATGGTTTTTAATTTTTTGAGTCTTAGTCAACTAGTTAAGCTGTATAACATTTAGTTGTACTACACACCCTGTAGCTATCTCTTTCTGTACTTGGGTAACCCTGCTAGCAGTTCTTCGGTCCCTTAAGCCTAAGGGTTTTTTCTTTTGTTTTCGGTTTGACTTGCGTTACTGTATGACGTTATCTTGCAAATGGTTATGGTTATAATTATCTCTGTCTGGTTTTCTGTTATATGCTCGCACTATATTTAGACAGCCGTAGAATAATTTTGTGTAAACACTGTTACTGCGAATAGGCATGCATCAAATAGGATGTAATGCCTTCTGTAACACCGTTAAAGTAATGCTTAAGGCATCATTTAATGGTCGCCTCGAGTGAATGGCGATAAAGAAATCGAATAAGCATTAAGCAACTCCAAAATAATTAATGTGATGGTGAAAAATATTGAGCATTAAAAGGTAAATAACTTAATGTTACTGTGGCGTTTTACACCGATTGGTGTACTACGTGAGACTGTCTATACCACATAAAACTTAATATAAAAGCCCATTATATATGCACAGTAATTCGATATACCCAATTATTTTAAAACTATACTATTGTATACTTGTACTATTGGCTATGCATATTTTACACAATTAATGCCACAGAATTGGCAGCAAACCCTTACAAGGAAATACGACAAAATCAATTTTACTAAAAAGTATTAATCAAACTATCAAAAGACAAAAATGGCTGATGATCATTTAGGGTACAACGAAAAGACGATAGAACAATTAAACGGTCCATATACGGAATAAAGAGTGGTGTGGGGGCGTCTTGCCCCACTCTACCCTACCTCAAGAAACAACAACTTCCAATTCAATCCGTAGTCAGGTCAATACCAGTAAGTAAGTACGCAGAGACAGAGAGGCAGGTAAGCCAGCTGATCCTCCGCCAGCAATTTCAATGGCATTAGACAGGACCAAGTGAGTTACATACGGGTTCGATATGGGAACATCGGTCCCATATGGGCTCGATGTGGTCATGCTGACAGAGTCGTAAGGCAAGTCTTCAGCTGAAAGAAAAGTCTTCTTAGTAGAACTCCTCCACTGTTCGTAATCGGACAGCGCCAGTCCCAAGCCCGGATAAATGTAGGAGGGCGACGCTAATGATCTTTGCTATCACAGTGTTGTAAAACTGAAACTATTGACTAGAACGAACCTGTGGTCTGTTGACGGCTGGATCGGCCAGGAAGATCTGCGGTCTGTCCACCGTTGACTTGGATCTCGTCCTCTGCTGACCGGGAGGGACAATGCTCAGTTCCGGTTCCGGTTCCGGGGGTGGTTTCGCTGCAGCTGCTTGTGGACTGACGGACTTGTGTCGAAACCGAAACAGGTCAGAGAAGACATTGCCACGTGACCCTGAGGTATGTCGAGAGCGACGATGGTCACCTCCGTTGGTTGATGCAACAGTCCCTTCGGAGATGCTCTGAATACGATATTCATCAAACAGCTCAACGTAACAACTAATGCAGGAAGCGGAATAATAATATCAACAAATTGCCTACAATGCGATTACAGCTATATTCACCATCCAACCGCCTGGGTCTACTCACTCATCATCATACCTTTCTCAGATCCTCTGGCCTCGCACTGGGAGCGCTTCTGAACGGCTTATGCTATGAGAAGCGCTTTATAAATGATCAAATACAATACAATACAATACAATACAATAATAATAATAACAAAAACAATAACCTCTACGCTAAGGTGTCAGTCATATGTAACGGAAATTATCTAACGTCCTTTGCCTTAATAAATGTAAATCCTCTCAGTCTATAATTCTCCATTTGATGGAGCATAATCCATTCTCAATTATCAATGTTTCATTCCCACGATTAGTGAACGAAAGAAGCCGTGAGACGTCGTCTACTGCTCACCTGTCTCCTTCGATCGACGCCGGTGATCGCTGTCTCCCTGATCTGCCTCACCTCGGAGTCGGATCGGTCGCGAAACGGAAGAGCAATGTCAGCCACTGGTGGTGAACCAGTCGACTCATTCGGAAGCATCTGGCTGCTGCTGCTGAGGATGCTGACAATAATAAGGATGCTGGAGGTGGTTGCTTCAGATGTTCTTACTTATTGCCGTCTGCTGCTTTGGTCTGTGTGTGTGCATGCAGTATATGTCAACTCATGGAATCGGAGTCGGATGTCGACAATTAATCAATTATTAATTAGTAGTTGTCGGAGCCAACGTGCGGCTGTTAATGATGTGGCTCAGTCAGGGTCCATCTAAGAAAACCAAAACCTAAAACATCAATAACCCTTTCACTACAAAACCAAACTGCAAATCTCATATAATAGATGCGGGGGAGATGGTTCAATGGTAACACGCTGGCACGAAGATCAAAAGGACGCTGGTTCGAAACCCGATAGCCGCACAAGGTTGACTCAGCCTTTCACAGCCTAGGGGGTGACTCTAAAAGGAGCAGTAGGACAGGTGGGCGCCTTGCAGACTGCCATACAGTTAAATTCGTCTCCTGTTAAACTTGTTATCATCTGTTACTACTATATCATGTAATCTTCCTGCGTATTTGTCAATTTGAATTAATAAACGAATATTGTTATTTACATCTCCACTTTAGGACAGACAACCTTCCACTCGATGACTGAATCTCCCAGTTCTTAGAGTAGGCCTACTGTTTATTTTCAGACAGAGAGACAGGCAGACAGACAGACAAGACCTTGAAGCAAAAATGAATAAACAAAACATGTATTAAATCAATGAATAAATTAAATAGCTGTGCGTAATGAGTGTTTCAACATTAAAATCTACAGACTAGACATGACAGTCGTGGGTAGGCTAAGTAATTACCTTTTGCGTTCCGCTTATTAATTTATTTCACAAATTTAAACCACCCACAACGCAGACGGCCAAAACAACTATAAACCACCCATGCACAGGACAGATAGATAGATCTTCGACGGCTAAAACTATGTCCTCGACTGCGATGAGCGGCATAGTAAGGTCGTCAGCGCAGGTACTTTTCCATAGCGGTTATCAGTGTTCTGTGGTATACATCGGGCCTCGATTATTGAGGCCGTGGGACTAATTATAAACCCATCGCTTCGGTAATACTCTCGTTTCACAACGCCTCGAAACTCGAGAACAGTTGACATTGAAAATGGTAAATATAATACGAGAGAAACATCAACTAAGAGACCAATGAGATTATGAGACCATGCATCTACTAGGCCATCGCATGGAGGATGTATGAGCAGATAGGCTGGTGATGGTTCTGCTGACGCAAGCCTAAGGAAATACTAGAACACGGAAGGAGACATGACGCCCCCTTTGAGCGAGGTTGATGACAGAGGCAGACGACGCTCTGTACATGGAATATTCCCGTTTCCTGATGATGGATGATGATGATTGTGGTTACGGCGATAAAGATGACGACTATAATGATCATTATTAATGATGATGATGGGGTTGAAATGGATTGTGTTGTTGCTACTGACCATGATG
Organism: Aporrectodea caliginosa; assembly: GCA_020284085.1. Lineage (NCBI taxonomy): Eukaryota > Metazoa > Annelida > Clitellata > Crassiclitellata > Lumbricidae > Aporrectodea > Aporrectodea caliginosa. The sequence goes on from JACEVL010000507.1 coordinate 78,397, forward strand.
ATGATGACGACGACGACAAAGGTCACAGCAAATGAAGCTGAATGGATAAACACTTCTTGGACGATTATGATGATGGAATTATGGTTTTTATTGTTGTTGCTGATGACGATGACGAGGACGAAGATGATGATGAAGAGGAATGATACTGACTGACATTGAGAATAATGTTCTTGCATGATGAATGGTGACGATGACTAATGATGATGAAATAATAAATGATGGTTGTTGTTGATGATGATGACTACGATGAAGATGATGATGAAGAGGAATGATAATGACTTACACCGAGAATAATGACAAATTCAAGTTCATGAAACCAACACAACAGATATACGCTATGAACTACGAATTCTTGACCTGATCACGACATCTATGGGTTACGCACGCCTGAGCGAACGTATACGCTACTTACAGCGCATTTCGAGGCTCTTGTCGAGAAAAATAAAAACACCTCTTACCTGGTCAAATAATTCATTTAACTTAAAAAAACTTCTGAGGTAATAGTCACTAATAAGTACCTTTAAACTTCATCTCTTAAGTAACGCTCAGATATCTACCACAAATAAGAATCGTATCAGAAAGAACTGCGTGCAATAGGCGAGCATTAATCCTTGTTGTGACTTGGGAGCCTTCTTCAGCCATTCACCCATTCGCTGCTGCCTATGTAGTGAGCTACACGTTCTCTGACGCAGGACGGGCCTCTATCTGTCATATTATTACCAGTTGTAAATCAGTTACATCTCGCACGCGTAGCCTCTGATATATTCATGTACTTGACCCTATTTCAATTAGAATGTGTCTATTCATAGCTATAGCGTGGCTATGCCGATGAGGAGCATGAATATTAGATGAAGTCATTGTTGACTTGCCATTAGATGGACGAATCGAAGCTGGCCCTATGCCGTGGTGGCCCCGACACTACTGCGCCTCGCGTCCAGGTATTTCAGAGGCACATCATTTGCATCTGCAAACAGCTATTCAGAGGAAGCAGCCGACCAAATAGACAGGCCCACTTAATTCAATGGATCAAGTAGATACTGTAAGCACGCAATATACATACACACAACGTATCTGCATTACTATTAGATATCACATATATATATATATATATATATATATATATATAACTATTATATACCTATATATACATATATATATTTATATATATATTTTATATATATATATATGTATATATATAGATATAATATGAACCTATATATATATATATGTATACTATGAATTTATATATATATATTTATAGACATTTTATTTATATGTGTATAGGTATAATATGAATATATATATATATATATATATATATATATATATGCGTACATAATTCACATACATTATGCTCGCTGTGTGGTTTTATCTGCGCAGTACATGCTAATCTGCTTGTTATGTATCGGTGTAGCAACATAATAGTCCACAAAACAATTGTTTAATTAATTCCCCTCTACATGTAACTGCTGCAGACAGTAACATTGAATCTGTGTCATGGTCTAGAGATACAGGCAGTACCCTTGTTTACACATCTCTGTGGATACGAGTCAGTGGCCCTGTGGGGGGGGGGGACTGCGGTCGAAGGTCATTTAGATCGGGGTAGAGCCGCAACCACATTCTTGAAATAAGACAACACAGTAACTGCAACATCATCCTTATTTGCATTATCATTTTATTCATAATAATTGAAACTATGTTAATAAAAAATAACAGTTATATTATCACCATCGTCGTCGTCATCATCGTCATCATTATTATTACTATTATTATTATTGTTGTTGTTGTTGCTGCTGCTGCTGTTGTTGTTGCTGCTGCTGCTGCTCCTACTACTAATACTACTGTAGCCTACCTAACCAGCAAAATTCATTTGCAAATGTTGCACTCCATTTAGGCCTACTTAGCTCGAAGACCTGTTGGACTAAGTCGTCGCTTGGTCCAAAGCTGTGATGAAAATTCACTGCCGATGAAATTCACTGCCGATGAAATTCACTGCCGATTAAATTCACTGCCGATTAAATTCACTGCCGATTAAATTCACTGCCTTAAATTCACTGCCTTAAATTCACTGCCGATGAAATTCACTGCCGATTAAATTCACTGCCGATTAAATTCACTGCCGATTAAATTCACTGCCGATTAAATTCACTGCCGATTAAATTCACTGCCGATTAAATTCACTGTCGATTAAATTCTGTGCGTTTAGTCACTTGTTTAAGGTTTTCCAGGTCTTAACTCTAGAATAAATTTATTCGTTTTTTCAACTTTATTACCCACTGTACGGCCTGCCTTCCGATTTTTCTGAATTTATAATCGCATTTCAACCGGGTTTCTCCATTTTGTGCATTATGCTAAAGGCAGAAACTGTAGAAACTATAACAATAGATTAGGTGACAGACAGTTACATTTTGAATTAACATAGAAGATGAGAAGAGCTGTCTCTTAAGCTAGCCCTGAGGCAGCCATGGGTCTGAAGTGTTAACGACTTCATTTTCTTAGCCTCGGCATACGAAGGCGGTGCCCAGTCCTCTCCCTCGGTGTCTCATCTTCCCACCGATAGTGTACGGTCGGTGTACTCATCATAGCTGAGTTGGCAAGGGGCGCAGATGGAGCGGAAATCTCTAACAAATTTTCTGCCCTGATGGGGATTTGAACCTTAACCTCTCAGTTGACAGTCCAGCACGATAACCACTAGACCACCTCGAATGGACATAACGGATCCTTAATGGCTCAATTTAAAGCTAAACTGTTGAACACATAAAAAGAATATGACTTGATAGATTTTACCTGTACTTAAAATTGTTTATGCTACAACTATGGACATTATAATCTGTTTTTGTTTTGATTTTTTGTCTGTTTTAAATCTTGTACTGCAATGTTTTGTTGTTATTTAGTTGTTTGGCTATGATTTAGCCCTAACATTGTTATTTAAGTTGAATTTTCTATAATCATATTGATCATAAAAATCGTCTTGCCATCTGTAAATGTAACGTGGAAAAGGGGCAGCCCTGCAATAGCGGATTATTTTATCCTTTAGGGCTGTCCTGTTGACGGCATCAGCAGATCAACTTTGAAAATGACTGATTGTTAATTAGTAAGTCTTGTGCTGTTGTTGAATCAATAAACGGCTGATTGACTGATTGATTGATAATGGCCTAGTTGTACGACTTTATGATAAAAACTACTTCCAGTTCCTTTCTGAAATGACACGTGCTACCATCAAGGAAAGACAGTTATGTGACGAGTGATGTGTATATTTTCTGTTCTGGACATATGCAGCGTATACTGGGGTCAAAGGGCCATAATTCAGAGTAAGGGTGCGCCGTGCCCCCGTGCCCCCTACCTATCCCCGTGCCCGGCGTGGAACGACCCTTGGACGCTAAGCATTTCCGTTGACGCTAGTGATGCGTCCATGATCAGTAGTCTATTCATTACCCGACCAGGGAGTATGGATTAATGAGTTGGCCAGCATTATGCATATCATGGATGGTCACCCATTGAAGTAGTTAACATACTTGACACTGCCTAACTCCATAGTGCTTGTCATTTCGTAGACTTCATCAAGCCTTGTGTCATGTGTTTCACCTATTAATAATAATAATAATAATAATAATAATAATAATAATCTTTTCTTTATTAAGCGCCTGAAAAACGCACTGCGCTGTACAATTACATGTTATGCAATTGAAACAATCTTAACTACTAACAGAACAGACAGCCTGCAATACAACGGCGCTAATAGCAGCCTACAAAGCAAATCCGCCCTACGGGGCTCGAACCCGGTACCTCTCGCTCTCTACGCCAGATGTTAACCAATGCGCTATCCATACAATAACGTTATAAACTACAAAAATTTAGTGGCCTATTATTATCCTCGTACCACGCGCATGCAAAGTATACGTAACGCAGGAATTGATTTTTGGGCGTCATAGGGGCCTACTTTCTAAAGGACGACAGTTAGCCTACTGTAGTTTGTCTTTTAAATCAGTCACCCAGATTGCGCACCACATCAGCAACATACTTAAATCCGCCAACTGTGCCCTCAGGCAGACTCTTAACAAAATCTGTCCCTATGGGCGTTTCTTTCAACAGGTTAAGCTGCTAATAAAGTAATAAAAGCATATATATCCCTAAGGCCTAGCCATATCCGTTACAACAGGCTTAATCGTTAACAAAGCCCGTCCCTCTGTATCTGTCGACATTAACAATCTATCCCTCTTTCAACAGGCTCAGCTGGTAATAAAGCATGTCCTTGGCCCCTTACAAGAGAGACCGCTCAACGTATTTTGCATTTTGTTCGCAAGTCACCTTGGCCCACGTGACTGCATCAGGTCCATCCTTAATTATTCTGATGAACTGGATCAGTCTGAACCATTCGGACCGCGTACGCCACCTTTAGCAGGGCGTCTTCGTTTCGGTGCAGGACGACCGACGCGGGTCACCCTGGGGTCACCTCGACCGTTAGTCAATGGTGGCTCTTCAATCTAGCGACCGACACGCGACGAAAACCTCTTCAACTACACCTGGCACCTCGACTTGCGTCATCATAATCGTAATCTCAAAACTTCTAAAGCGCCACCCAAAAGCCAAACGAAGGGCATCAGCTTATTCACGAGCGCAGCGTCGAGTCAGAGGGACTGCTCGACGACAGCGTCATCTTGTGTGCTGCGAGAGCTGTCACCTGTCGTCTCTCCACCCTATCGACGGAACTCGACTCAAGAGACTCTGAACATCCATGCTATCTGTTAACTGTTGACGGGGATCCGTTGGTTGGCCCCACGTGTGTGCGTGGGCCCGCCACTGGTGACTCTTTCTAGTTTACTGTGCATTGTTTTGCTACCTGATGTAATGGTCTCATTGCAAATGACATCTCACATCACCTAACGTATCGCAGAGCACTGTGTCAGATACCTAAAATGCGCTAGGTTAAGTGTTCCGATACTTGGGCTATATTCAACGTAGGTCTAGTTTAAACCGGATTGAACCGCCGCTGAAATAGACCAGAGTTAAAGGATTCTCGCACATTTTCACGCGTGTTCGGTCTTGTGCCACCAGATCGAACAAGAATAACGGTCTGCATTCCTAGAAATCAGCGAAGGTTCAGAACTCGCTCGATTAATTTAGATTTCAGAATGTTTGGAGAAACCAAAGCTGCCATTGAACAACTATTCATACAGTAGGCCTAGTCATATCATAAGATTGTTTCAAGTCCTGCTCTACAAATTATTTGCAACTACTGTCGCCATCTGGAGAATGATGTTAAAGTATAAAGATACATTAAAACCTAACCCATGTCGACGATCGGTCGAATCATTAGAACGTTAGAATTTCTTATATCTGGGGTTATATCCATTACTTTATTAAAGTTGAAGCTTTGTAATAATCCTGCGATGTTTAACCAAGGACCGGAGTCTTGTTATTATCGGACGGACGATCCATGTAGCTTGCATCTCGGTTTGCGCAATTCCCGTCCCTTTTGCTCGCACCTCCACCAAGCAGAGTCGTGCCTTCTCTGTGGTTGGCCCTCCGACCTGGAAGGACCTCCCTCTGGTCCTCCGCTCCCTTCCTAGAACCTTCACAGGCATTCCTCTCTCAACTTAAATTTGTCCTATTTGGCCGCTGGGGTTGGAAGTGCCTCTAAGTAGTTCCCTTGAAGAGGCGCTATACAAATTCAAGTAATGAATGAATGAATGAATGAATCACGTGGAATAGTGGAAATGGACAGAGCAGTACCTTGTCAACAGCCAGTGTGACAGTGACCCAAAACGCGTCTTGCCGCTTGCATCTATGGACCAATTATTAGTAAAGACAAGTCTATCTATATTAGAGCAACAGAAGTGGACAAAACGTATTGGCAACCGTACTAGAAACCTATTGCGTGCTAATCCACGTGTAGCGAATGCAATAATAACGAACAATTCTGGCGTCGTTTCCATCCATTATTAATAGATCAGAACACCGAATGCATTGCACATGTAGATGTAACAAACAGAACAAATATAACGGTTTCAACCAATGTGGAAACTGAATGCGTGATCACAAGTAGCCATAGTGATGACGATTTTCATAGCGTTTAAAAAATGCTACGAAATTTTGTAGAATTCCAGCCGTGCTTTTACATAGTTCAGTCCCGTTATATAAATGTAGACCTAGGCTACATTTAATAAAGCGTCCGTTGGGTCAGTCATTGTTCCAAGTTTCAAGTTGCGTATTCTATAGGCTATGCATGTGGCAGGACCATACAAATTTAAGCCACTTGTAACTACAACAACGTGGGAGATCCCTAAATAATTTATGAACCAAGAGTTCTCGAAACGGAAAATTATACAAACTGCGCTGAACAACGAGTTCGAAAAACACAAAGTTTTGTGCAGATAGGTGAAACTTTCTTTCGACTATTCGCCGAGACGTCTCCTTTGTCCGACATCTGCAGTCTCGACTTCTGAAACTCGTCTTCATTTTCCCGGCTTCTTGCCTTTCGGGTCCGCGTCTGGCTTGTGCGCTTTGTCTCCAGCGGCGCCTCCTTTCGTGGCAGCGGTCTTGTCGCCTCCTCGCTTGTTCTTGTCAGAGGCAGCAGTCGACTTCTCAACCGTCTCCATCTCCTCCGCTGGCTTCTCCGCACCTTTCTTTGCATGGTCCTTCTTTGCAGGCGACATTTTACCTTCGAAAACAAGAAACTAAAACGGTTTAATCTTCAACAGACATTCTAAACTCTAAAGGAATACAAAATATTCCAGTGCTTCGTAGACACTCGAAACTGGCTGCATAAACTGTTCAGTTAGTTAGTCTATCGAAGGCACAGCATCTTCCGACATGCCAATTAATCTACAGCAATGGAACATTAAGGGAGAAATTCTTCAGTGCAAAAGTTAAATGACTCGTGAAATGGCTTGGACGAGGAAGCTAGGGAGAATGGGCTATTAAGCGTTCCAGGTCAATTTGCAGTGGTTACAAAACGTCTTCTGAACCACTTAAAGCCCTCGTGAATGTTTATTAAGAAAAATTGCACGAGGATTAAGTCAAAAGATCTACAGTAAGACCTCAATGAAACAAACATGTTTCCTTTAAACAGATTTCTGTTAAATACTACAGCATAACAAATTCAATAAACGCTTTCATTTATACGAGCGCTTCGCTTTCAATTAACGAGTCTCAACGAGTAGCCACGTCTAGTAAAGAAGTTAGACTAGTCCAAGCAACATTTAACACTGGATTTTCATTAGAAATTCTGCACGATAGACAAATACGTCTCTTATAATTATTAAAAATTATTTTAAAGTCACCGACAACCTTCAAATCCAATTAAAACTTCAATTTGTTAGCTCATTAGTTAAATATCTGCCGGCGTAGTCTAATAATGTACCAGTACAGGTCCGTTGCGAGACACAAGAAATATTCTGAATTTTCCCTAATTAAGCAAGCATAATGCTTTCGACGACCCATAGTAGGTCTATTCTCAATTTTCTTGTTCAGCTACTTGCAGAAAAAGTAATGCCAACTTCTACTTTAGCCTAGCCTACTTATCCGCCGGTTCATGATAAGCCAAATTCTCTTACATCCTGTATTTTCGCATGATAGAGGAAGGGTTTTATCCACCAAATCTCTTTTTAAATACGACCCTGATAATGAAGGTTACACAAAATTCTATTAAACGCAGTGCTAGCAGCACAGCAGGTATTCTCTTAACTTTACAATGAAGTGAAAAGACATACTTACAGATATCGAAGTTGTCGGAAATCAGTCAGGAACTCTTGAAACAACGACCTTCTCGACAGACAGCACTCGATCAGACAATCACTCCCTTCCGTAGACGTCGCATTTATATACAAGACGACACTCCCTCGTTCTCTTGGACTCGCCCCTTCTTAGCACGTGCGGTCTCAACGGCGGGCTTTGGTAACGCCGCCTCCCATTAGCCTAAGTGGGCCGCTTAACTGTGTCACCGTCCGGTTGCAAATGACCAGCCATGATAATAGAAACGATGCACATGACATCAATATTTAACTGCTCCGAAAGTCAACGGAGGAGTTCAACATCGGAGTTAAATATCTCTTAACCTTGGTTGTCATTTGCTATATCCGTTGTACATTAGTCACCTGCTTCATAAACCGGCTAGATCTGCTTGTCCCGCGAGCGAGAACTGCTATGGCTAAAACGCGAGCCTTTGCCTTCACTGGCCCTGCACTATGGAACCAGCTTCCTCCTTTGACACGTTCATGTTTATGAATTGGTGGGCCAAGTGCCTCTTTTCGTTGTCTCAAGACCTCTTTCTTTTCTCTGAGTCTCTCGCACTGGGAGCGCCTCTGATTGGTGTGCACTGCGAGAGGCGCTATATAAATTGATAGATACAATACAATACTATAGAATACAATAAAGAGTTAGTCTGGTTATTTTTCTCATTCGCGGTCTTCTTCTTTTCGCTGTATTTTCAATATACACTGTGTCCACGATAAAGTAGAACACTAGACTTTGTGAAATATCTTGGTCAATTGTAGTACTATAGGTACTAAATATGGTGCACACGAACTTCAGTCTATTCTTTCTAAACCCTGCAAATTTTATTACAATTGATGCAACGGTTACGAGGATATACCCTTATGAAATTGGGTGGTTGAGGAACCAAGTTACCAACACGTAAAACGCATCGACAGATGCGTGCGCGGCTGATCATCCTGACTCAGCACCAGTTCTCCGACAGCATTGATATTTGTTTGCGTCCGTGGTTTTGTTTGCGTCTCGTGGTTTCCTTGCAACTGATCCGGTTGTGGCAATCTTTTTTAACAGCTTGCTGACACCAGCTAGGGACCAATTTTTCATTGGAAATTCTGTAATGAGTCTCCTACGCCATACCCCTTCGTCTCTCTCAACTCCTTGATTAAAATCTTGTCCTCTGCACTGAAAACCATTTCTTTACAACCAACTACTGTTACGTTAAACAGGTCTCGTAGTGTAATTGTTTCCGAAAATGACGCTTATAAACAACAGCCTATCCCTGCGGTAGCCAGAAAAATTACGTAATTCTATGCGTTTTACGTGTTGGTAACTTGGTTCCTCAACCACCCAATTTTATAAGGGTATATCCTCGTTACCGTTGCATCAATTTTAATAGAATTTGCAGGGTATAGATAGAATAGACTGAAGTTCATGTGCACCAAATTTAGTACCTATATAGGTACAATTGACCAAGATGATCAGCCGCGCACGCATCTGTCGATGCGTTTTACGTGTTGGTAACTTGGTTCCTGAACCACCCAATTTCATAAGGGTATTTCCTCGTAACCGTTACATCAATTTTAATAAAATTTGCAGGGTATAGATAGAATAGACTGAAGTTCATGTGCACCAAATTTAGTACCTATAATGGTACAATTAACCAAGATATTTCACAAAGTCTAGTGTTCTACTTTATCGTGGACACAGTGTATATACGGTATGTTGTTCTTTATGTTATCGGTTGCTCGTCTTGTGTGCTGTAAAGCATTCTGAAGAAATCGCTGCTACTCTATATTAGTCAGCTTTGCATTAATCCAGTTGCCATAATTTATATAGGACCTACTGTTGTTGGTTACATCCCACAAATTGAAGCTGCGTTGTTCTTCAATCCTATTCCTACCTGGAGACTGTTCACATTACATATCAAAGTGTTCAATCAACTAACAAACAGTCAGAAGACATTTTAAGTGTAGGCCTATAATGATGGCGCACGATTTTAGATCTGTAGAATCGCTTAGCGTCTTTATAAGGTTACCTAAAAGCAGCTATAGGGCCTATAACAGATAAAATGTTCAGGCACATAAACATAATTATATGATAAAGAAATGTGTTGCTTCTGCGCTTCTATGAGGTTTCTAAAAGGAGCTACAGAAATGTTCAGGTACCGTACACATCAATTACTAGGAGATAAAGTTTGCGCTTGTCCATTTTTCTGCCTTTCTGTCTCTGTCTGTCTGTATCTTTCTGTATCTATGTTTCTGATTCTATGCACCTGTATCTGTCCGTCGGACTGTCCGTCTGTCTGTCCGTCGGACTGTCCGTCTGTCTTTTCGTCTGTGCACATAGTTTCCCGAATATCACGTGACCTATTGAAGTCATTGGTGCAACTTGACCCATCGCCACTCGTATGTCTCTCCTACAGCCCCCTGTGTGTATATGTCTGATGAAATGCAATCTGAGTTGTCGGGTGACGGTAGAGATTGTTGCTGTCCTTGCTGTGATCTCTTCGTTCGCTACGCGATCTGAGTGTGTTGGAAATCTTCAAGGTCATCCAGTGGACTTGTCATTAGTGTGTCTTCTACGTTTACTGTGTCTTAAAGACATTTAGCATCACATGCTAGTGCTGAGAACTCAGTCCGGCTTATTTGCAATTTGAGCGGACATATATAAAAGCCTAATTACAATTAGGCCACAATTACAATTATATTCCTTCAGGAGAAACCTAAAGAGTCATAAGACAACATCATTCAGTTCAGGGTTTCTCTGGTCGTCCAGGTCTCACAGCCCTTGAGCAACCCCTGGAAAACGTACAATCTAGAAAGTTGGAGATTGGTTTTTGGTTCAGGGCTGACTTAGAGCTTCTGTTATCGAAGGAAGCCATACACGACCTGGCAACTGGTTATTAGCAACACATCTAAATATACTAACAGCTTTGTTATATATCTGAATTAAAAATGCATAGTTTGGAGATTTATGGTCCGTTTTGTCGCTCTGGTTAAATAAAGGATATACTTACTTATTTAATACAGTTCCGTTTATCGTCGAAACCTCTAACGCAACTGTCCCAAAGTTCAAGACCCCATACATCCTGTTACATGTTGGGAAAGAACTATTATTTCATTAATCACGCACAATTATGATGCTGACAATGAAAAGATCCTTGAAACTCAACAATCGTGATAGTGAGACTGAAGGGACCCTGTGAAATTCAACAATGAGAATACGCTGGCGGATATCGGGTATCAAATTCTACATAGGAAATGGTTGCAGTGCGATAGTGGTTTCAAATAGGAGTCTACTGTCTGCATGCCTCTGTAGCTTCCTTATTTTTGTTTCTCGTCAACTGTTAACAGAACAACAGCAGAGGCTGATATGTCATGAGTGACGACAGAATCCCATTCTGATAAACGGTCGATATAATTCCAAAGCACTTCACGCCTTTCAACGCCATAGATATGCCTACTCTTGTAGGTGTGAACCGCGAGCATCCATCTGGAACCTGTCATCCCCTTGTGTAGAGATGGACTGTTCCAAGGACAGTCGGGAACTCGGAGCTAAAAGCGTCCGAAAGTTCAAAATAATAAAATTCACAGCAAAGTCGTGCAGTCATTTAGATAAGTTCTTGAAGGAAATTCTGGTCTAATCTTAGAATTTATCTGCTTCTTTCTTACCGCAGCTTGACTTATGGTTTTCTTGATTTTTACATAACCTATATATCCATCGGATTTCGATTTTATACAATGATTTCACTTGAAACAACTGTTAAAATATCGTGCCTTGTGCGAGTTTATAACTGCCCGCTAGAAGTCATACAATACAATACAACTCTCTTTCATGTTGAGCGCCCTCCGAAGTTCAGAAGTGCGCACACGACCATACGACAATACGACAGAACATTGATGGCGATGAGCATTTGGGTAGCACGATATTTAATGCCGTGACACTTAATACCGTACAATTAATCCCGAAGACAATTAATCACATGACAATTAATCCCAAAGACCTTTAATACCTGTAGTTGATGCCTGTAGGCCTACACAGAGTACGACTATTTGTACGACTATGGACAATGGATCCACAGTTTAACGGCAGCTTATGACAAAATAAGCCGTTGCCGCCGACAAAGATTATTTATTGGCATATTACAGCTATGGACAACTAAGTGAAAACAATGGCCACTAGTATGGTTCCAGGGTTTAACGACAGCTTATGACAACAAAGGCTGTTGCCGTCGACAGAAATTGTTTTACAGCGATAATTGTCAATGAGCCATATATAAAGGTGCCTCTCAAGATATAATTTAAGGTGCGTTTCAGGATTTTCTTATATGAAATTTAGTGAGATACAATTTTAAGTGACCATGGATGCGAATTTCCGCTGTAGTAGCAAAGATGGACCAACTGTTATACATTGTAATTATGAATATACGAAGCATCGCGACAATGCCAACGGAACCACGGATTGGTGTTGTATCAAATCGGTACAGTTTCACTGCAAAGCTTGTTTCGACAACACGAGGTCCTCATATATTAAACATTGAAAATGAGCAGCACACCCACCAGGGTTCAACGGCACTAGCTCGTTAGGCAGTAGCCAACATGAAGTCGGCTATGGATGGCATCAGAGCAATACCATCTTCGTCTCAGGGCACAGTTTCCGGGAATCTGACGGATGATGTAGGGCCTACTCATGACGCTACCAAAGAGGCCAACAGTAACCCGAGCTGAATTAAAACTTGATTGTGATTGTAACATTAAATGTCGCGGTATCAAAACTCGTGTGATCAAACGTCGTTGGGATTAAATGTCGTTGGGATTAAGTGTGATAGGGATTATTTGTCAGGTATTAACTGTCGTGGTATTAAGTATCGCGGTATTAAGTGTCACCAAACCAGTATTTGTGCGTGAAAGACTTCCTCAATGTCCTTACACAGTGACCGCCCGAGTGAAGATTTGAACCCGTACACTCTGTATTACAGGTCCAGCGCTCTAACCACTCAGCTGATGCAATATTAATTAAAATTATTACTATATTAGAATAGTTAAAGCGATAAAATTGAGTGAATTCATCCTCGCTGGTGTAGAAGCCTTTTTCTGTTCTTCTAAATCTGTGTGTTGATTACACATTTTCCGGAAGGTACAACCACTGTCAGAGGCGTCCATCCTCCCTTACGCTAATAAAGCATTCCCCTCTTGTCAGCAGATTGCCCCCCACGACGACAGCCCAGAGCCCCCAGACGATTGGTCGACTCTCGACAAAAGAGAAAATCTCGATTATCGAAATTTGAAGCACAATTTTACTGTTGAATTCTTTAACTTCTAGTTAACTAATAAAGCAACATTATAATGCATTATAAAATATGAAGGCTTCTACACAGACACAGAGGTATACCGCCAGAGTGGTCAGACAGTACTAACATAAGTACTAAAATTATAATAGGTGCTTCTTCCACGGTATCTTCTTTCAAGGCAACTTCTCAGTAATGCCGCATGACCATTCAATTAGCCTAATATTAAAAATTAATACGTACCTGCTTATGTAATTACCGCTGGATCTCAACTAGTAGCCTTTACAGCATGTAAGCTATTACCACCACAATAGACCAGTTAAAACTGTAGCAATTTTTATTCTATCCTACTTCAGCACGTTTACGTTCATGTTCAATTATTGTCATGAACAATAATTGTCATTATTGTTCATGACAATTAAACAATGACGTTCAATTGTCATGTTCGTATTTGAAATTGAAAGCTAACCTTGTGGACAATTTCCAGTCTAGTCCATGGAGGAAGAAACTGTCGTCCCAAATGTTCGATATATACCCAACAAATTCCCCTTCCTAAACGTCAATCATCCAGCTCAGCTATCTTTGGATGTCGACTATCACATATAGACTACTTTCTTAAGATGTAGACTGTATGCTAGTCTAGACCCACATGTTTATACACAAGGAAGCTTTTAAACCAGTTGTAAGTAGGAACTTCCTTTAGGACTAATTTGAATTCTGCTGACTCATGATCAGCATTTGGCTGACGTGTCATCAGACTTTGGCTGATTTAGACTGGCGTTGTCTGATTCGTGCTTCCCGATATAGTAGGGGTCTATTAGGACTTTGGGAAATGTAATGCGTAGACACATAAGGGAATGTTTTCTGTCAGAGACGTCCTTTTCATGTAAACTTAGGTCACAAGTTACTGCATGGGGTATTATTTTGTGCGTAGGCCTATGTGTCAGGCAGCGCCAGATTAAAGCATAAGCTAATTAAGCCATGGCTTAGGGCCCACAAGTTCCACAACGTTTTTCAGGGCCCAAAAATCCAGATAAATTAAATCAAATTGTTGTAGCAAATTCCTAATTCTGTATAATTTGAAATAATTTAGCGCTTTACCTTAAAACGTTTTCAGTGAGTTTAAGATACTACTTATACTAAAAACTGGCCCTCGTCACCGACTCACATTCAGTCTGTAGGCCTATAAAATTATTTCGTTAGAAAAAACATAGCTTATCGTGAACAGGTACGTTTAGAACTTTGTGTTCAGATAGGCCTACCAGTAAGCTTACTTTGGTAATTGACTTTGCTTTGGGGTTAGGGGTTATTGCAGGGCCGTTTTAAGGTCGTCGTATATAGGCCCTAGGCACACTTTCTTTCGTAGGCCCCAACTGCCAGCTCTGAAATGAGATAATGCGGGGAATGACATTTGAAGACGTTATAAGTCAAATCTTTTATAATGACAGGCCAGTGGCAATATTTTACCAGTAAGTGGCGGGCCAGGGTGCCGAAGGCGCCTGATCAAAATGGGGTAGGCTCTAGGGGTCTGAGAGGGAGCTCGATGAGCCCATCCCCATTAAATGTTTGCAAAACTAAATCTTAAATGGTGCAGTTTTTTTAGCATACAAACAGTTAAATTAGGTGTAAAAATCTTAAGTTTGACCCTCATTATCAGTCACAAACATCAAATAAAACTCATTAAGCCTTAAAAATGACAAATTTAAACTTATTCTCAAGCTGTAGTCTTTAGGCTATACTCCGCGGGCCAGAAAAATCGTCGGCGGGCCAGAAATTAGAATTAGCTCTTTGACACCCCTGACTAAGAAATATAAGTGATCTAGCTAATGCAAAGATCCATAAAGTTCACATAGTATACGCTATTGCACAGCTCAACTCAAGTTTAATATCTTAAAGCTAAACTTTTTCAGCACAATTACAAAAAATAATAAATTAGAATTAGAAATTTCCTTTTTACATGTTTGCGTGATCTAGCTAATGCAAAGATCCATAAAGTTCACATAGTATACGCTATTGCACAGCTCAACTCAAGTTTAATATCTTAAAGCTAAACTGTTTCAGCACAATTACAAAAAATAATAAATTAGAATTAGAAATTTCCTTTTTACATGTTTGCGTCAAATTCAGTCATTAAACTTATTTTTTCAATATCTCATTTCAGACTTTTGTAGGCCTCTGAAAGGTTCGTAGGCCCTAGGCACAGTGCCTACTGTGCCTATTGGATAAAACGGCCCTGGGTTAGGGTCCCCGGAAGTAGACTATTAATCCGTGTCAGGTTGGGTGGCTAAACCGTTGGGTGTTTCTGTCCTCTTTGCCAGTCCTGTCAGTCCTCTTAGTCCTCTAATTCAAGCGATCACTTCCGGATTCATACCTCGTCCTTTTGGTATCTACCGCAACCTGTTGCTGGTCCTTAGGACTTCCACTGACTCTGTTCAAAAGATTACGACAATTGGATTGGATCTGTTACGAAGCGATCAGCGATTGATGATAACTTGTTGCAGACAATAAAAACGATACAGAATGCTCCAAAAAGTAAGTAAGTTGGAAAGTAGCCTTTATTTGCAACTAACAGGCGCACAAGCATACATTGTGTCAAATATTTATAATTAAATGTTATTTCGTAGACTTCTTTTTATCGAAATTATTAATCATAATTGCTTAGAATTGATGCCACTAGATGCCGTTATTATTTATCTATCTGTTTGTTTTCGTTTGTTTCCATTTTGCCTATCCGTCAGTCTGCAAGTTTGTATGTCCGCTATTCGATCTCTATGTCAAAGTAAAAAGTCTACGAAATACATGTATGAACAGTTTTATGTAGCCTTGCTTTCGTTCAATAGACCATCTAGCTGAAAACACTTCGAAACTGAAACCGAAAATCAACGCTCAAAGGTTAAACGCTTACACAGAAGATAATCAAACAGCCTGTTCTCGTAGGCCTATGTAATTTCAATGTATAAATAGAAGTCTATATATTATATATACGTGCATTATATAATACATGTGCTTCAAATGCACACAATTGTGCACACGGAACAGAAAGCAAGGGCATAAGTTACAGTCAACATGACACAGGTCAGGTCTTTAAATGTCCTGGTTTAATCGTTTACAAGATGTAGGTTATTCACGTTTAATTTATCATGATAAGGCCGCCAGTGCACATGTACAACGAGATAATTGCTCAATTGACTTTCAGCATCATAAGAACTTCAGCAAGAAAACTAAAAGCATAGACTATAAATGCAAACATGCATAATTATACGAACATGCATCACTATGAACGGCAACGAAGCAAATTGAAAGTATCTTTGTTCTGTACGGCCATTATTAAGCAATTGCACATAATATATTTAAATAGCAAAACACACTGTAGATGCTAGTGGCGTAACGAAGGGGGCAGAGGGGGCAGCCGCACCCGGGCGCAGCACCAAAGGGGCGCAAAATTAGCTTTCAGTGGTACACAGTACTATGACAAGAACGATTAAAAATCAACAAGAAGATTTAAAGGGGGCGCAGTCATCAACCCTTGCCCCTGGGCGCTGAAACCCTTCGTTACGCCACTGTGTAGATCATGTAGCTATGCCTATTGAAATGTTTTAAACAGAATTTTCTCGAAAAGAAAGGCTCACTGACTATACATTCAAAAGTCGTTTTAAGTTGATCGATTTGCATCCCTCACTTTCGCCAAATGTACCGTACACCCGTACAGGTCTATTGCGCATCTATAGCAGTTGCAAGAATACCAAGTGCAAAACAACTCGAGCATTTAAATACTGTTTAAATGAGACTCGAGGAAATGACCTCAAAAGCAAGACGAAAACTTAATACACCTTTTGCTATAGGGGTCACTCTTAATCAGATCTTTACATCGCAATCGATATGAAAAAGACGCATAGTAAGTAAGCTGTAATTATACAGCTTGCTCATGACGATGCTATATAAATATTGTCATAATTACAGTTACAATTACAATACATTCGTGCGTTAGAGCGACAAAAGTGCACAGGAATTGTCATTTGCAATTCACGGATACACGTCTAATCACAAAGAATTCGCCCCTAGTGGCATACGATGTTGCAAGAACAAAGTACAATGCCTTAAATAACAAAGCACCAGACATTATTATTCTTGATAATAATAAAACAATAAAAATAATGCCTTAATTAACAAAGCACCACACACTATTATTATTCTTGATAATAATAAAAACAATAAAAATAATGCCTTAATTAACAAAGCACCACACATTACTATTATTCTTGATAACAATAATTATAATAATGCTACTGCCTTATTTAACAAAGCACCACACATTATTATTATTCTTGATAATAATAACAATAATGATAACATTATCATTATTATTATCATTATTATCACTATTAATAATAATAATAATATTATTATTATTACTATTACTATTATTACTGTCATTATTATAATTATTATAATTATTATAATTATTATTATTATTATTATTATTATTATTATTATTATTATTATTATTATTATTATTATTATTATTATTATTATTATAATTATTATAATTATTATAATTATTATAATTATATATAATTATTATTATTATTATTATTACTATTATTACTATTATTACTATTATTATTATTATAATTATTATAATTATAATTATTATTATTATTATTATTATTATTATTATTTTTTTTTACCCGAGGTATCAAGGATCCCTCAGGATTTATGAAAAATTGCTATAATTATATACATATATACATATATACATACATTATTATTATTATTATTATTATTATTATTATTATTATTTATTATTATTATTATAAATATTGTCATAATTAGTAAGCATTACAACTTCACAAACTAAATTTATTTCTTAGGTATAAGTTTAAATTTTGTACGTTTATTAACAATCAGCATAAAGTAGGATTTCCAGTGACTGTACACCAAAAACCAATCATTTTAGTATGAACACATGAAATAAAAATCTGTGAAATATGGCCACAAGCCGCCACATGCATAAGAACATTATTTAGCTTACAATTCTGATCCAAACAATTTAAGTGATGCATGTAGTCAGTTATGCAGAGCTGCCTAGGCACTTTAATTTTATTCGATGATAATAATACAACTAGATTCAATAATAATAATAATGCATCAACATGGACCAAAGCTACACAAATACTATAATAGATTAGATAATTCGAAAACAATAAACCAATAGCGTTGAAGAATTAGGGAGCGTCCTGCTTCGATTATTCAGCTTTAAAGTAACCGAAGTTATAATTTATATTGAAAGCTTTTTTAAAACAATTAACATTAATATAAATTAATATAATTATGTATACGATTACATATTCGATCGAAATGTAGGCCCTAATGCCAAGAAATATTTAAGGTACATCACAAATAGATACTCAATACACAGAAAAACGAACATATAGTATGCAATAAAAAGCCAGCAAAAAAATACTATTACAAGCTTAGCGTATTTTACAATAATATCATTCCAGCCTCATAGTAGGCCCCAATGTTTAAGTGCTTGCTAAAAGCCGGTGCTTTATAACTAAATTCGTTGTTGACATAACAGCATGAAGCACATTTGGCAGCTACTCGACTACATTCCCACGCTCACAAAAATAAAGCTGCATGCGTGAATGGCGAGTATACAAATTATTAAAGACGATCAAAATACGAACTTCACGTGGTCTCACATGCGAAGCCCTGATGATTAAGTTAAAACAAGGCTCACCAGATCAAGGACTTTCATCCGGGTTGTGCAGAAAATAACCACACAACCGAAAATCATACAGCTTTTCAACAAAGCCACAGATTCAAACTTTAATACTGACGGCCTTACAAAATTCATGTGACCCTCTTCACTGAAAAGCCCGAGACGAATCAGTGCTTTGCACAATCAACAAACACGGTTTAAAAGCTAAAAGCAGCTAACTAAACAAACACCGGGCGTGAATTTTGCAGTTTTCGACCAACAGTTTAGCCGTACAGAACTGTAATAAAGTTAGCTGAATCGGTCGTTGTTACTCGTTGATGAGGGACCGTTTCAGCTCACTGGCAAATGCCTTCCTTACACACTTTGTCTGCACACGCCTGGCACAGACTGGAGTTGTGCTGTGTTCTCGGTTTACCCTTGCGTCTCTCGCGAGACACTGGAGCCTCGGCGAAACCATAGAATGCCTTTCTAACGGCAGAATAGACATTCGAGACAACCTGCAGATAACACAAAAGAAATAAGTATACATTAATACATACACAATTTAGACATCATGTGCTTGGAAGCCAGTGAGAAATAGTGGTTTTTCTGGCCTTTACTGAGGGAAGAAAAGACGCCGGAGTATCGGAGACACATTGGTAGTCGGTTCCACTATATACTTGGGGCAGCAACTTGGAATGTACGACATCGAATGACAGCAATTCTGCATCGTAGCTCAGCCAAATGACTCATACGTAACGAAGGCATAGCAGGCAACAAGGAGAGATGTATGGGGAGACTAGTGGTTCAAGGTTGTAACCATTTTATAGGTTACACAGGCCGTGTAATACACACGCATATACATATGTGGGGCGCGGTGGTGTAGGGGTATGTTCGGTGCATTGCAGTAGGAGAGTTGCGGGTTCGAATCCACCTCAAGCCGCCGCGTATACAGGGACCCTGGGCAAGTCCTTCACTCGCAATTGCTCATGCGCTTCGGCGTGAAACTCCGATTCAGTGTCCGCGCTGTAGTCGGGAGCGCCTCTGAGTAGAAATCTTGAAGGGCGCTATAACAAGTGCTCATACATACATGCATGCATGCATGTACATACATAATACATACATGGATGCATGCATACATACATATATGCATGCATGCATACACACATACATATACATACATACATACTTACATACATACATATGCATATGTATGCATGCATGCATGCAACATACATGCATACATACAACATACATACATACATACATACATACATACATACATACATACATACATACATACATACATACATACATACATACATACATACATACATACATACATACATACATACATACATACATACATACATACATACATACATACATACATACATACATACATACATACATACATACATACATACATACATACATACATACATACATACATACATACATACATACATACATACATACATACATACATACATACATACATACATACATACATACATACATACATACATACATACATACATACATACATACATACATACATACATACATACATACATACATACATACATACATACATACATACATACATACATACATACATACATACATACATACATACATACATACATACATACATTACATACATATACATACATACATGGCATACATACATACATGTATGTATATGGCCATTTATATAGCGCCTTACAGGAATCTCACGAACGCGCTTAACATAGCTACCCAACAGATCTAAACAGATTAGACTTAAGAAATTTTGAAAATGTATGTATATTTATATATATTATGTTACAGGGAATGTGTATAATCAGGGAATGTGTATATACCCTGACATTTTCAGGGTAGATGCATATTCCCTGATTCACATAAATAACTTGGATAGGAAAAACATTATTTGTATAATAGCAGGATAAGAAAAATGTGCATTATATAATGTCATGGCTACGTAAGATCAAAATTCGTAGAATCAGGAACATAAATTTAAACAATGACTGTGTGGATGTACAGTGTGAAGGTTACAACAAGGCGTTAAAGGATCGGGGCATGCAGGGTTAGGCCTGAGTTACAGATCCAGCACACAAGCATCCGGATCGCATAAAGAACGTAATGCGATCACCATTTACATTTATGACATGTATCATATCTCAAACAAAGAAATTACAAAAGCGGCCCACAAATTAAAAATATATTAGTTTATTGACTGCCTTAAAATGTATTTTAAAATCTTTATTTTAATGTTAGGAGATGTCGATTTTTTTAAAATCTCTATTTAAAATCCGGGATGATTTTAAATCAAGAGACTGTCTCTGGGTGCATGGGGCAGTACGCCTAAACACTAAGATGGGTTAAATAGACTGGAATATAAGACAAAACTATCCCTACTATCCTTAGAATAAATTTGTACATCTGATGTACTGCAACAGCAAGCTAGATTTCCAAAAGCCATTTGTGTTGCATTCGCAAATAAGAAGAATCCTGCGAAGAATCCGAAAAAAGATGATTGTGAAGAAGAAGAGCTTTCTAAGAAGAATCCGAAAAATTCGAAGCATAAAATCCGAAAGAATCCGAAGAAGAAGATTCCGAAATAGAATCCGACGAAGGAGACCCGTAGAAGAATCCGAAGAATTAAAAAAAGAATACGAAGAAAAACAGAAGAAAAACCGATGAAGTTTCCGAAAGATCCGAAAAAAGAATCCGAAGAAAGAAGAATCCGAAATCCGGATTCATCGGAAAGCGGATTCCTCAAACAAACATTCGACAGGATATTGTATGACGGAATGTGGGGATCGAAGCAGAATTCAGGAATATCGAAGAAACTTATTACGCCTGCACATGATTATATGTCTGTAAGAAACCATCAAATGCGATAAGAAGTGGACAAAAAGATAACAGAATCCTTGCAGACGAAAATGGGAGTGCTACATAGATCCACCTTATACCACCATACCAGTTTAATCTAGTGTTATTAACAATCAGTGTGACCACTCCCCATTTTCTGAAATCTCAACTCTCAAGCTCTTTCCAGAAAATTCTCAAGATTATCCGTGTAAAAGTGTACCAAAAAATCCCAAATTACTGAAGACGAAAATGTTGTCATGAAATATGAAATGCGTTTTAGCAATCACAATTATACACAAAAATGCCTAGCTAAGAACTCGCAAAGAAAAAACCGGAGCATGACATTGAATTAACACATTACAATGCTTACAAGTTACAATAATAATTAATAAACGTCTTTCAGAAGAGCCACTGAGCGAGTTTTTTTCTGATCTGATTCGCTGTTACTGTTGGAAAGTACGGTAAAACTAGTCTGTAGACCTTAGAAAAATCCCAAGATTGCTATGAAAAATCCCCAGATCCAAAGTCGGAACCTCAAAATTCCAAAATCCCAAGGAGTGGTCGCACTGTTAACAATAATTTGGCCTACACCCATTCTAGCAACACTGAGTCAGGAAACAAACTAATGAAAGGCTGGCCATGTGGACAGATGCCAGTTGATGGAATCCCATTCAAAGCAGTACGTGCAAGATTTGAAGAAACAGAAACAAAGAAAGACCAAGACTGCGTTGTGTAGACAATGCAAACGAAGACATAATAAGAATTGGACTAAACAGGAAAGGAGCTGAGTTGACAACTGACCATCAGAAATTGATGATGAAGATGATGAAAATTAAGAAGATTACAAAGCGTGCTGTGGTAATACGATATAGAGCTATCACTCCAATGTGTGTGTAACTGTGTATGTGTTGGGATCACGTGAGTAGCGGGGCTGCTGGTTACCCCACCACGGATAAACCCGCAGAAGTTCGGCAGGCACACGTCACCACCATCATGCATGTATAGTTGTATACCCTATATAACCGTATACACGACCTCACAGGTCAAACACGCGTGACCGTTGTCAACAGGAAGTCGTCTTAAAATTTCCCAAGCCGCACAAACGATACAGTGTGTGACAGTTTTCGGCGAATTTGTTTGAGTCTGTGTTCTCCGAAATGCATGAAAAGGACCAATCGTTTGATCAGAGGCTCGGCGGCTATGGGTAGAACATTTTGGTTAGGAATCCAGCAAAGACTTCTTGACGTCAAATTGTAGTCCAAGTTACATTTTGCAAGACCTATGACTAAGACCTTGACTATGTATGTTCTTCATGCACTAATACACGTATTCGTGTATGTTTGCATGAGTACATGCATGCATGTAAATATGTATTTATGTATGTGTGCATGTGTGCATGTTTCTAAGTATATATGTATAAATGTATGTAATACCATGTATGCAAGCATGTATGTATATGTGTATGTATGCATGTATGTTGGTATATATGTATATATGTATGTATGTATGTATCTATGTATGTATGTATGCATACATACCTTTATGCAGACATTAAGTACCTTATGAAAGCTGTGATTAAGCTAGCCTAAATAAGCTTAGTCATAAAGAACAAACAGTTACTCATCAGTAAGTAAACATGTTCAGATAGCAATAAATTCACTACTGATGGGCATTGGGCACACGCTCACGTGTAGAACCCAACCAAGCATTGACGCACAAAGTCTGGACATTAGTTCGTTTCCTAAAGGCTTCATGCAGTCTATCGACCATCATTTTACGATGATCGACGATCTGCATATTTTTACATACACAAATAGCCTAATCACGTAGTCTTCAAAACAAATTTCCCAAGAAAACTCTTTTATTCTTATAGAGACTAGGCATATAATCTTTAATTTTAATTAATTAGCGCATTCAGATTCAGCCCAGTTGCGCATATATATCAATTGTCAGCAACTAATTAAGTTTGATTAATGTGTTAAGTATAAAAGGCATTCAACGCCCGTTACATTGTCTTAATATCATCAGTTTAATTATATTAATAGGACGGGTCAATCAATCACATTATACAGTAGTTAACCTTTCTCGATTCTCATAGCCTAACACGTTCGCTTATAATTGTTGTAGGTATTGGGTCATTAGTGGCAGCAGCTGAATGAATTTTATTCAACCACAGTTACTGTACACCAAAACCGCTCACCAAAAGACTCACTATCAGACCACAAGATTCTGCGATGGCCAAACTCTTGCCAGGACATTATTCTGGACTAGAGAGCATTTTCCAACGACTGGGCTCAATTTCTGGAACGTATTTCCTGCAATACTTTGCTCAGTCAGGGTCAGTATATATATCTCTGTTTATACACTCTGTCTGTCTGTCTGTCCATTCGGAATTAGCCTCTTGTATAGACGAACCATTGTTTGAATATGCTATTAGTATAACGGTGCTTTAGAAGTTATAGGCTTAAAGTATATCTCTTTGTACAGCGCTTATGAATGACTCTGCGTTTTATGCATATGCGG
>JACEVL010000507.1:105000-225000 GCA_020284085.1 Aporrectodea caliginosa
CACGCACGCACACACACACACACACACACACACACACACACACACACACACACACACACACACACACACACACACACACACACGCACTACACACACCCATCCACACCACACACACACACACACACACACACACACATATATATATATATATATGCATATATATATATATATTCATTCATTCATTCATTCATTACTTGAATTTGTATAGCGCCTCTTCAAGGGAACTACTCAGAGGCGATCCCAACCCAAGCGCGGCCAAATAGGATCGTTTTAAGTTGAGAGAGGAATGACTGAGAAGGGGTTCTAGGAAGGGAGCGGAGGACCAGAGGGAGGCCATATATATGCAGTCGACGCCGCTTATGTGCATAGCCTCCGGACTGCCTTGAATCTATGCACTTGACCGACTTATGCCCATAAGAGAAGTTCACATGTACTGTAAAAAAATTGGCCATGTCCGGGTATTTAAAAACAGATATGGAGCGTAAATAGTATGCCGTGAGTAACCATTCAGTTAGAATAAACCTAAGTGCTAAATTGGAGGATGGTGTAATGCCAACCACACTGCACATTTACATGTAGGCCAGTTTGACGAGTTACGCCATGAACATCCGACTCTGCACCTACCAGTTCTATTTCGTAAAGCGGTTCGTATGACTCAAGCCTTTCTGTTCCACGAATTTCGTTACAATGTGTACAGACTTGCAACGGTAGCGAATGAAACTGGGGCTGTTGCTACATCCCCTTCTGATAGGGACCATGGTGCAGTTGAAACAGTCGTTTGCTGTTCACGGGCGAACTGCCTATAGGGCCTAGGCGACCAGAATGGTCTAAACCTCCTATGCAATTAAGCGGCGTTGATGTATGTATGTATGTATGTATGTATGTATGTATGTATGTATGTATGTATGCATGCATGCATATGCATGCATGCATGTATGTACATATCATGCATGCATGCATGCATGTATGTATGTATGTATGTATGTATGTATGTATGTATGTATGTATGTATGTATGTATGTATGTATGTATGTATGTATGCATGTATGTATGTATGTATGTATGTATGTATGTATGTATGCATGTATGTATGTATGTATGAGCACTTGTTATAGCGCCCCTTCAAGATTTCTACTCAGAGGCGCTCCCGACTATACAGCGCGGACACTGAATCGGAGTTTCACGCCGAAGCGCATGAGCAATTGCGAGTGAAGGACTTGCCCAGGGTCCCTACGAGGCGGCTTGAGGTGGATTCGAACCCGCAACCCTCCGGCTGCAAGGCACCGAACATACCCCTACACCACCGCGCCCCAAACCACCGTGATATGCACAGAGCAATGCAAAATGGGCTTGCAGTTGGCTATGTATACGCAACAGAACACATCGATATGCTCATACTCGGAGATGTCTTCCATTGAAATATCCTATATTAAAACTGGACCGGTCAGCTTCTATGCACATAAGCGAAGTATGCACTCATCTGTTATGCACTTAAGCGGCGTCGAATGTATGTAAAGGCTATATAAATATAAATAAATATATATATATATCAAATATTTGTTTATTCAAAAGCTATTTGACAAAAGACGCAACTATTTTACAGAGCGTCGTTGAACAATTCATCTCAGTTCCCAGAGGCAAAACACGGTTATCAATATGCATATGTATAAAAAGTATTCGGTGAATGTAGTTATAGCTATCCTTCGAAGGGAGGATAAAATCACTGACCTTGCACTGGAAGCGGACCTTTGCTGAGTCGTGAAAGACGTGAAAGTCGTTCACTGGGTCAGTCTCAAGGTAAGGCATAAGGCTCCAGTTCCATGGCAGTGTTGTTTGGAAGAGAGAAGCGAAGAGCCTGTCAAAGTTACCGTGCCAGACGACTTCCATGCTGTCACAGAACATTCTATCCACATTCAGTGATAAAGATCGCAAGCCATGTCTTATAAGTTTATAATTACATGGGCTTGCCATCTTTATCACTGAATATGAGAAGAATGTTCTGTGGCGGCATGCAAGCCGTCTGACACGGCGTCTTTTATCATTATTATCATCATTATCATCATCGTCGTCGTCGTCGTCGTCGTCGTCATCATCATCATCATCATTATAAGATAAGAACAAGATAACGGTTTAGATCAAGAGAGGATTGCTGTTGTTGTTGTTGTGGTTGTCGTCGTCGTATGACTATGATTATGATTATGATTATGATTATGATTATGATTATGATTATGATTATGATATATTATTATTATTATTATTATTATTATTATTATTATTATTATGATTATTATGATTATGATTATTATTATTATTATTATTATTATTATTATTATTATTATTATTATTATTATTTTTTATTATTATTATTATTATTATTATTATTACAAGATAAGAGCAAGATAACGGATTAGATCAAGAGAAGATTGTCGTTGTTGTTGTTAATTAATTAATTAATTAATTAATTAATAGTAATAAGATTATTATTTATTATTATTAATAATAAATAATAATAAGAATAATAATATTACTTGTGTTGTTATTACTTATCAGCTACATGCATTAATTACTAAATGCATTCACCCTTACCTGGTTAAAGTAAGTCTTAAACTGTTTGCGGAAAGGAAAAGAGCAAGAGAAGAATTCCGAAGAATTCCACAAAGCTGGATTATGCGTAAGTGTTATATACAAATTTTAGGTTAAGTTTATATGTAGGAGATTTTTACAACATTTTGGTCTACACCAGGGACGTAGCCAGGAAAAAATTCGGAGGAGGTTTTCAGTTTTCGGGGGTTTCCATTGGAAATGGTCGTATTTTTGTGTATTTTAGTTTTTAATAACAGTAATGCATTTATTTGGCGGGGGGCTGAACCCGTAAAACCAACGCCCATGGTCTACATAGCATATCAACGCACACACCAATGCAATGTGCTCAGACAAGAAGAGAAGTAAGTCTTATTGGCCACTCCCAGAGTCTGACATGGGAAGCCAAAGTTTTAGCTATAGGGCCACATTTCTGATCCTTCCAGGCATGTAAATGTAGAAGTAGGAGACATTTAAATGTAGAAGTAGGAGACATGTAAATGTTGAAGTAGGCGTTTTATATACAGGGAGCGTTTGGCCTCGACCTTGCTCATTTTTCAGTGAATTGATTGTGTGAAATCCTTCAACGCTGTTACCTGCTTGATTGGGAAATCGCCACGCCATTTAAGGTCCCCGTGTACGGACTGTGACACGTGCAATTAGATGCTGTCTCTGCACTTTATAAGACCTTCTGACAGACTCTGAAAAATGGCTGTTGACAGATCGATTAATTAACTGATGGTGACTTAATTCGGGAGAACAATTACATTATGAGTGCACGGCTGTAACAGTTCTATGATTGATAGATCGCTGAGGTCTTGCAAAACAATGAGCACTTAAGCGCTTTGTTTACAGAGGAGTTTTCTGGGTTTGCTTAGAGACCTCTGCCAGGGTCTACATTCATGTTCAATTAGAATTATTACGCCCTGTTTGGGGATAATATCGATTTTTTTTGACAATCCAGCACGTGGACGTCTAGGATATGGCGAATAGGAGGGGCCTATGTTTAACAGGATCTCCTTCATAGGGCCTGGAGAGTTTGGAGGGTTGCTGGTGTTTGAGATATGAAGAGCTGTTGACGTCATTGGCAAGAAGAAGTTAGAGGAGTGGAGGTGGGAGGGTATGGAGAGGTTAAAGTGAAAGGGTAGATGGGTAGGGCCGTATCATCCATTAGGTAGGGCCGTATAATCCATTAGGCACAGAAGGCACTGTGGCTAGGGCCTACGAACCTTTCAGGGGCCTACGAAAGTCTGAAAATGAGATATTGAAAAAATAAGTTTAATTATTTGAATTTTACGCGATAATGAAAAAATGTCAAGCTCTAATTTAATACTTTTGTAATTATACTGAAATAGTTTAACTTTAGGATATTAACTTAAAGTTAAGTTAAGCCGTGCAACAGCCTAGACTATGTGAACTGTATGCATTAGCAAGATCACTTATATTATAACGTCTCCAAATGTCATTTCCCGCATTAGGCTAACTCGTTTTCAATTTCAGAGCTGGCAGTTGGGGCCTACGAATGCGAGAGTGCCTAGGGCCTAAGACGACCTTAAAACGGACCTCTAGATAGAGGGCAACGAGAAGGAACTGGTTCCGAATGTAAAACACCAAAGCAGGTGGATGCATGATAAGCAAGAAAACTCATAGACGGAAGTGATTGTATTGTGCGCGTATACATGTGTGGGTTAGCACAATACGACGACCAGGCGCAAGGTTCAGCGCGGCCTGTGGTGCATGTGTACTAGAGTGCAAATAATGCCTCGTCTAAACTGGTGCAAAACCCAGTAAACAAATTTTATGGCAATTAAGGATCTCACAGGATACAACTAGCCTACCGGATATTTAAAAGGATGAAGAATACACAGTGACAATGCAAACACTTACATGAGAAGCGCATTATAAATGATCAAAATACAATAGCTACATGTCCCTATTTATTTGCTGCCTAACGACGACGTGTCATCGCAAACAGGATCAGCGTCGCCCTCCTCCTTTATCCAGACTTGGGACTGGCACTTCCAGTGTACGTATAGCTAACACTCACGTGTTAATCGGATGACACAAATTCGAAAGAGAAAACAAGAGACAGGAAATGCAGATCTAATGGCGATTGGCCGTATACATTTAAAAGTAGCCGTCGATGAGTCAGAGTCATATAATGTACATGGGTGCATTGATTACGATGGAGGCAGAGTCTATTCCTGTACATACACTGGCAAATAGTTTCATATGAAACGTTAGACTTTAATGCGTTAGCTCAAAAGAGTAGTCTAATTTTATGCCCAGTAAGTACACAGCAGGGCGTCTCTCCAATTCTAAATTTGTCTTGGCTGTAATGTGACCGAAAAAAGAACCCTTATATTTTTTAAAGTAACTATCTGAATATGAAATATTTGAATAAAAACGTAACACTGGTTGAATTGTGACTATTATTGACAATATTATTGATAATATTATTATTATTATTATTATTATTATTATTATTATTAATAATAATAATAATAATAATAATAATAATAATAATATTTAATAATAATAATAATAATAATAATAATAATAATAATAATAATAAGGAAAACATTATTAGGAAGAATGCTGTACTCTATTGATTTTTTATTGCTCCTACGATGTTTGTTCACCGGAGTGCGGCTCTTCTGCAACCGGTTTAATAAAAACTATACTTACTTACTTATAATGGAAACCAAATTAATAATTCTTAAAAGACCACGCTTACGTACGAGAAGTCTTTTGTAAAAAACACGCATATTGGCGATCAATTGGTTAATCTAATCTAATCTAAGCAGACCAGATCAGAACAAATTAGATTAGATTAGATTAGCTGCCCGTAGAACTTTAATATTAATTGCCTTCAGTTATTTAATCATTTTAGGAATCGTTTTTCGCTCACGTCGTATATCGATGAAACGGGTGTTCGAGAAGCCTCTGGTATAGAAGGCATCATGGCAAGAGGTGAGCTTGGCAATGGCTGGAAACTTTGCAAGTGGTAATGTAATGTAATGTAATGTAATGTAATGTAATGTAATGTAATGTAATGTAATGTAATGTAATGTAATGTAATGTAATGTAATGTAATGTAACGACAATTTCTATGGCATCGTCAGTTTCAAGCTACTATAGTCGCTGGACCAAACGTGTTTAGTCCAATCTAAGCTAATACAGTCCCATCTCATCTTGTCTAGTCTAGTCTAGTCTAGTCTAGTACAATCCCGTACAATCTAATCTGATCTTATCTAATATAGTCTAATCCAATCCAATCTAATGTAATCAGTGTGATTCTCGTTAACGATAACGATAACGAAAATGTTCGTTAACGAAAATGAAATGATTTCGTTAACGATAACTATAACTAAAAAATATCATTAACTATAACTATAACTATAACGAAAATTGCAATAACGAAAATTCATCTTTATTTTCGTTAATACAAAAAATAAAAATAGGAAGTGTAATATGGACGATTCGACATAAATGAGAACGAACGTGCGATATTTTTATTATGCAATTTGTCAGTTACTTTGGAAAGTCGTGATTCATGAAGCTGAATGCACCAATGCTTCAAAGGCTTTCAAAGCTCTGAGCAAATTGTGAAATAGCATGTTAATACGCACAATTTTGCTTATGGCCTTAATTATTGTAGCTAAGTAGTAACTAAAATTAACTAAAATAAAATCCATTAACTATAACTATAACTATAACTAAAAATAATACTAACTATAACTATAACTATGACTAAGATAAAAAAAAAAAAACCATTAACTATAACTGTAACTATAACTAAAATAAAATCTGTAAGGAGAATCACACTGAATGTAATACTAATCTAAGCTAATCTAGTTCGATCTTATCTTATCTAGTGCAGTCTAGTACAATCCCGATTATCCAGTACAATCCATCCCATACAATCTAATCTAATCCAATCTGATCTCATATTGTCTAGTCTAGTCTAGACTAGTACAATCCAGTACAATCCAATAAAAATCTACTCTACTCTGCTCTGCTCTGCTCTGCTCTACTCTACTCTACTCTACTCTAATCTAATCTAAACTATTATAGCGCCTTTGTCACAAACGAAGTCATCGACTGACGGGCGCTTCGAAGTGGAACTACATAGTACATGTAGTACATAGTACACCTGTAGACCTAGGCTTACAGAGTCCGCAATCGTAGACCGTAAAAGGATGACTTGATTATTTTGTGTGGAGCTCCAGATGAACACTTCCCATTCTCAACGACCAAATATCATGCGAAGCCCCTTTGGGAATGTGTCTCGACAGGCATATAGCTACGTTCTTTCTCGTGATGCGATGGTCCCATCATCCCATGTACAGGAATCTGGGATTCGTCCACAGACGGCTGTAGGACCGAAGAGAGAGAAATGAGCGTTTTCCCCTCGTTCCACTGTCATGGAACACGGGCGCTTTACTTTTACAAGTTATTCTTCCTTTCAAATTACGATGGCGCCATACAAATAGTTTTATTAATGATAGGCGCTTCTAAGAAGAGCAAAGGCGTAGTAACATTAGGTCTAACCAGGGCTGTTAAAGTTTTTTTTACAAATTTAGAAATTGTAAATGGCAAAACTGGCGTCTCTTCAACTCTCTTGGCAATTGTGTCTTTGTTAATTTCGTTACATGACATTCTACGGCTCTACACGTTCAAGTTATTTTCATTTATGCATCTGATTAATTTGAAAGGTATTCATGCCATTTTTACGAGTTTTATGATCCGAAATAGGAAAATCTTACCAAAAAAACTATAAAAAACCCCAAACCCCAACTTTTAAATTTGAGCAAAGTTTAGTTTTATGCACTCCTGGGTCTAACTGACATCGCAATCGATTGTCGACCATGGGCGTATTTGGGGGTAGTGGTTTACGGGTTCAAACCCCTCTCCAAATAAATGCATTAATGTTATCAAAAACTAAAAATTTAGAAAAATACCATGTCCAATTATCTGCGCCAGGATTGATTATGGGAATGCGGTCTACATTGGTCTCTCCTCTACAAATACATCTAAGTTTCAGGCCATCCTAAACGCTGCTGCTCGCCTCATTGAGGGCATTGCAAAGTTCGACCATATCTCCTCTTTATCCGTGACTCCCTTCACTGGCTCCCCATCCGCCAGCGCATCCAATTCAAGGTCTGCTCCCTCATGCGAAACTGGCTTGCTGGCTCTGCTCCTCACTATCTTAGGGCTTTTTGTACCCCAGTATCTTCTCTGCCCAGTCATTCCTCCCTTCGGTCCTCGGCCGTGGTCACTTGGTGGTTCCGAAGGTGCGTACTTGTATACGGCCCAGTCTAGGAGTTTCGCTATTGTTGGTCCCACTAGCTGGAACCGGTTGCCTCAGTCCCTTCATGGCCGACCTTTTTTCTATTTCTTTTGACCAGTTACGCCAGCGCCTGAAAACCTCTCTCTTTACCAGTGAAGACAGTCCGGGTCTGATCTTGAGTGGTGCTATATAAATACTCGATTACGATTACGAAATAGATACTCGGTTACGAAACTCTCCGAAAACGAGAAACCCCGACGAAATTGTTTCCTGGCAACGCCCTCCCCTTCGTCACCCCCAACCGGATGTGAAATAAGAAAATGAGGAAGTGGACTTACTGTGTGCTGTTGGCCAGAGGGTTGTAGAAGGACTGGTGAGGATGAAGTGGTGGAAGAAGAGCTGGATTAGGAACAGCTGGAAACTGATAGGTGACGTACGTCGGGTTGATCGGAAGAGCAGCAGGGGGTGGTGGTCCAACGAATCCCTGCTGCATCATCGACACCATCATTTGACCAGGTGGGGAAGCTATCGGTGGGTACACTGTCCATCCTTCGGCCAGCTGGACTTGACCGTGTCCTTGGACGTCCATCATCGAATACGGATGTATATAGATGGGCGGATGTTGTCCAGGCGCCGACATCTGAACGGACGGAGAGTCCGGGTGATGATACATCACTGGATTGTGAGCTGTGCTCGGTAAAGAAGGAGTCCCTGCAGTTGGTGGCATTCTACGTTACGATGGCTTCCTACAAATATTCAGAATAAATGGTCTCGTTACACTTCAGCGTCTTCTTACTTCTCGTTCAGCGCGTTCTTGTTCCGGGTCAACGCGTTCTAACTTCCGGTTGTTGTAATATTGTTTCTGCTCAGCGTGTTCTAGTCCGGGGTCGTTTCTTCACTGTCAGATGCAGCAACTGTTTGCCAGCCTTTAAACGGATTCCGTGAAGTAACAGATGAGGTGAAGTGTACTCAGCATCTGCATCAAGACTGCGTCAGATAATAATTATGTTCAACAATAAGAGATCAATGTAATGTAATCGAAACGTAGAAATTTTCAAAAACGTACACGCATCAAGCGTTTATAGTGGCTTATTCACTGAAAGCCATCATAGGACCGGCGTGTGCGCGTGCGTGCGTGTCTCGCTGACCTAGAAGTTCTCTTCTTCCTAGTTCAGTTTTCTAATGACGGCAACTAACATCAGTCCAACTAGACGAAGTTGAGTTCCACTAACAACTACTGCAGCTGGTTCAGAAGCAGCTTTCCTATTCGTCTGAATAGTTCTGATCAAAAAGACAAAACAGTCAGACGAACAGTCTCGCTCGAACCGCTTCCTGACCGGCAGTAGTGGACTCGTCAAAATGGAAACTTCCTCTTTTGAATGTATCTCGTGTTTTCGTTTGGTCATTGGGATTCCCCATTCGCTGCAGAAAAGGGCTATTTATAGACAAGGAAATGTCGGCTCAGCAAGCCTATTTCTATGAGGAACAGTTTGTAGGCCTTAGCGTATAATATATAGGTCATGTCCGCCCACACCACTGCCCTCCCTATTGGATCATTCGAATTGAACTAGGTCGGACAAGCCCATCCTTCGTGTTTGAGCAAATTCAAAGTATAGGCTTAGCTGCGTATAGCCTACACAAGGCTTTGGGGTCCAAACTAAGGGGCCTACATCAGCAGATAGCCTATCTACAGCCTAAGCTGAGTTCATAGAACAGCATACAGCATAATACATAGATACATACAGCACACATACATAGATACATACACGTCGAATACAAATTATTGCTACTCTGTCTGCCATACAATAGGGCCTATAGGCTATTAATAATGTTTGAACACTTTGAAC
Source organism: Aporrectodea caliginosa (assembly GCA_020284085.1). Taxonomy (NCBI): domain Eukaryota; kingdom Metazoa; phylum Annelida; class Clitellata; order Crassiclitellata; family Lumbricidae; genus Aporrectodea; species Aporrectodea caliginosa. The sequence goes on from JACEVL010000507.1 coordinate 114,721, forward strand.
GAAAACAACGCTGACCTATCTTGAATTAGGCCTACTGCAATTACCAATGGAATCAACATTCACGTTTACTGCAAACTACAAGAATTTAGTCACTTCAATTTTAGAGATGTAATTAAATTATGAAACTATATTTTAACTATGATTATGTTTTAAAATGTCCTTACTAGAGTTCAAAAATAGGCCTTAAAGGCGTGCAAGTCGCTGGCACAAAATTACAGAAACGATTGTCATTTGCATAAATTTTACCAAAAACTTAACTGTGGCGTTATTTCGACAGGCACTTTATTACATATTTTAAAATTCAATTGCTATTGTAGACAGTATTAAAGAAATTTGAACATTGTTAACTGTTGAATATTCTGATAATTCAATATTAGGCCTATAAAATAGTGAATTCGTACGTAGGCCTACTAATAAAAACATGCAAAGATGCTACTTCCCACCATGCAGATACCTAAACCCATGTGTACATATATATATATATATATATATATATATATATATGCATATACGCATATATGCATACATACATAGATACATACATATATACAAAAAACATACATATATATGCATACAAACAAACATGCATACATGCATAATACACATTATGTACATACAAACACGCGTACACACGTACATACGTACATGCATTCCTTTCATACCGTTCACTCTAATAATTACAATTAGAACTCACTCTCTTGAGCCATTCTAAGTGTGTGCTATTAAATTGAGTTCGAGGTAACACAGAGACAACACAGAGCAAACACAGAGCAAACACAGTTTGTCCTGTCATCTAGCCTATGTTATAATATGACGTGAAGCAGGAACTTTAGCGCTGCCTTCAGGAACTGTTCACAATGACCTACATGTATGCGTCATTGTTGACCTCAAGCGTTGTTGTTGCCTTAACGACGAATAGAGCAGTACTTTCGACATTTCTGGAAAATGCGCCTGGGACTATTATAGTCCCAAAATGCGCTATAGAAGCTGCGTTGATCTGCAAGTTACGCGATTACTGTGATCTGTAGCAGACTATACGTATTATAATAAAATGCACGTGACTCACAAAGTTAATGTCAACAACTTAGTCATATCTTTTTACTGCAAAGCCGTTTTATTACTCTATGTTAGGCTATTATAGGCCTATTCGTAGACTAATTAGTCCCTGCGTCTATCTATCTGTCTATATGGGCGTCTTAATCTGTCTGTCTGTCCCATCTGCTACGTCTGTATGTCTTGCCTATGTCTGCCGTGTCTGAATGTCTCTCTGCCACTCCGTCTGGGTCTCTCTGCCACTCCGTCTGGGTCTCTCTGCCATGTCTGGGTCTCTCTGCCACTCCGTCTGGATGTTTTTATGTCTGCCTGCCTTCCAGCGAAATTGCTGACTGCGCTTATTTTCCTGTTTGCAGAGTTTACCGTACCTCTATGTCTGCCTCCCACCTGTCTGTCTGTCTATCCATCTGTTTGTTTGGATATCTGCCTGTGTGTATGTCCTGTCTGTCTCTGTGTCCGGTTACTCTGCCCCGTCCGTCCGTCTATCCCATCCATCCGTCTGCATATATCTCTCTAAGTATGTCTCTCTGTGTCTGCTGGTCTCGTTCTTCCTCAACCATTTTCTCTTTCTACGTCCAATCATCCTGACTGCTTATAGTGTGTACCTATAACCATGGGGCGATGATGAATAAGCAGATTTCTACGTTGCATGAATATACGGAGCTGAGAAAGAGGATTTTCTTTCGAAAAGCACAGAAACGCGTGATAAAGAATCAGAAAACTTCCGCTAATTACTAAACAACGGCGACCTTTAGACGAGAACAATTCGCCATTGAGTAAGTGAAAAGCCCCGATGTCTATAGTAATAGGCCCATAGTCACCGCCCATCACTTACCGGCCAATGCGTGATGGTTTATTTCGGCCTATTATGAAGGCATTTGTAGCGTATATCGCTAATGTCATATGTTTATGAATTATGTTTAGTTAATCTCAATAGGATGCTCGTTATGAATAACTCAACAATGACCATTGTGTGCAGACTTAACATAAGACAATGGCGTCAACAATGGTATGCGACAATTAAGTTGGTATACCCGGAATGTCCGCGTATACTCTGTAGTAATTCCAATGACTGATGGTTTGAACGTACTGACGAACTTAGCAGGTGTAAGTACAGGAACGTAGCAGACTTAAATTCCAGAGGAGGCATTGGAGGCAACTTCACAGACCATTGGCAAAATCCTGGTTTTTGGGGTCATTAGTCAATGGAAGTTCCAGTCTATAAGAAAGCAAGAGCTGCCTCCTCGTGCCTCAGTGTAGCTACGCCTATGCAGGTGTACTGACCGAAGAGGTTAGGCTGTTCGTCCACTCTTGTCTCGCTCCCCCAGGTTCAGATTTAGAGAGTCTGAGTTCAATATGAAAGGGGTAAATAAGTAAAATACCAAAATGGTTTTAAAATTAAGAGCCATGGAGATTAATTAAACTTTCATCCATTACACGGATCATCGGTCGTTTTATGTTTAATGCTTTCTGTAACCGAAGGCACACGATGCGATGTAATGCGTAGTATTGTAACAGTTGCCGATTGGTTGGGGCACTTGTCTTGTAACACGAAGTGCACGTAGTCGAGCCTCATATAATAGCCAGTGGTTACATTCACCTCGGATTTTAGATCCACTACCTGAACTTTGAGATCCGTCATTTAAAACAGTAGACCCTTCACCTTCGTAATCGTAATCTCCAAACTTCTAAAGCGCCACTCGATAGCCAAGCGCAGGGCACTAGCTTATTCACGAGCACCTTAATGTTTCTTTAATGTTCCTTAGTGCTTCTGTTACAATAATCGACCAAAATGCACTTTGGTTCACACATTTTATGCCTATTCGAATAGCAAATAGCGAATACATGTATATCGGTTATAGATTCGCCAGATATAAGCTGAAATTTATTAAGGTTCGTAAACATTTGAAGATCCGTCATCTCTGAATGAGCGATTTAACCACTGCATCTATCCGTCTATGTCATATGTTTATGACATAATTAACCTCTTAGGTCGTTAGTAATAACTTATCAATGACTGTTAAATTAGGTAATTCATTCACGCATAATTGCTAAGCGCCGTCAGTTGACCTACGGCCCAATTGTTTCAAAGGTTAAGTGATAGAAGCAGTTAAGAAGGAAGGATGGAAACACACTTTGCAACCTGTCTTTGGGCTGCGATCACTGAATATATCGTAAGGTTTGCATTTTATAATTTTTTAATCCAATGTAAGTGTATTTGCTTAGGAAAATTATGCCAAGAATTGTTATGGTTATCTGGAATACCAGGCATCGTCATCCACACCACGAGTAAACGTGTCTCGAGTTGCAATGACGATAGAGAGTTGGATACAGTTGGGAAGGTGCTAGAAAGGAACTGACCTCACGTAACTGACCAGAGATGACGAAAAGACGTCGGTCTATACTTCACGGATGAAATCAATTCCGGCAGAATTATTTGAGTCAAGTGTTTCTAAGGTGATGTTGGAAAAAGATACTTAGATGGCAACCCTGAGTATCTCTTGGTGTTGTGTATGGCAGCTGTTCTACGACTGCCTCAGCTCAATTTGCTGTTTCAGCACGATGTCATGCCCAACAAGTTGGCCCTATGTAAGAACTGGGGCATCATAAGCCAAATATTTATATAATACCCAGCGGACCATCGTGGCCCCGTCTGGTCTCTTGCCATCTGAGCAGCCCCCTTCTGGTCTCTTGCCATCTGAGCAGCCCCCTTCTGGTCTCTTGCCATCTGAGCAGCCCCCTTCTGGTCTCTTGCCATCTGGGGCGTCAACAACAACTCGCGTATCAATAACAACGACAATCGACAACGGTAATATAATAATAATAATAATAATAATAATAATAATAATAATAATAATAATAATAATAATAATAATAATAATAATAATAATAATTTGTTATGCCTGATTTCTGCTGAGACGTAATCCAGACAACAACAACAACAACAACAACAACAAAACAATTTTAATAATAATAATAATAATAAATAATAATAATAATAATAATAATAATAATAATAATAATAATAATAATAATAATAATAATAATAATAATAATAATAATAATAATAATAATAATAATAATAATAATAATAAATAATAATAATAATAATAAAAATAATAATAATAATAATAAATAATAATAATAACAATTGATCTGACACCTGAGGGATTATAGATACCTCTGGTAAAAATATAATAATAAATAATTATAATAATAATGGAGATCAACGTGAAACTAATTTCCTGTTCCAACGTATTTTCATCTGTGTTGTCACTGTCGTGCGTCACAATGCCATTGCATTCAGAGGCACATTTCCGGATGGTTGTGAAATTTGGGACGAGGCCTGATTTCTTGGAAAAGAACTTGTTTACTCCTAACATTTTTTTGTTCCTGAGGGATTATTTCTACCTCGGGTAAAATAATAATAATAATAATAATAATATAATAATAATAATAATAATAATAATAATAATAAGCCAAATTTCGGGCGACCCAAGAGAAACCAGTTTCTTGTTCCAGCGCCTGTCCGTTGTAATCCAACGTTTCAACGCTGTTGCGTTCCACAGCACTTTTATTCTTCCAGATCTTCACAAGGATACTCCAGAGTAAACATTGCTTATTAATATCTGACACCTGAGTAGATACCTCGGGTAAAAAAAATAATAATAATAATAATAATAATAATAATAATAATAATAATCAATCATCATCATCATCATCATCATCATCATCATCATCATCATCATCATCATCATCATCATCATCATCATCATCATCATCATCATCATCATCATCATCATCATCATCATCATCATATCATATTGATTTGAGCGATATCATTGACCCGGATATTATAATGTATCTGAACTTTGTCAAGTCTGCATGTTTGGAAGTACATTTCGCTGTTGCAAGAAAGAAAGATGAACTTAAATCGGAAAGGAAAAGTAGCTTAAGCCTAGGCCTATTTACCAAACTGGAAGTCGTGTGATTAACAATTTGGTGCATGTTGCAAAATGAAAGACAGTTTACAAGAGGGCGTTGAGTTTCCATTTCCAAGAACTTCCCATAATTATGATTGTGTAGCGGATCGCTGTGCGTAAGGAACACAGCAATTAAGAAATTGCGCAATTAGGCTATTGCATATGTATCCGTGACTTCTATCCTCTTTTGTATAATATGTGACATATCCTATCTTCTTTTGTTGTAAACGGAACTCAGCTGGGATATAATTTTAAGTCAATAACTCATTATGTATACATGACATGCATTAGCCTACCGGTATACATAATAATTATGTTACATTTATAAATGCACATTTAGGCCTATTATTAGATTTCATAGCATGCACATTCGCATATATTATGTCTCAGTGTCTCGTGTGTAATAATGTATGCATAGGCTAATATCACATCAAATATTATATGGGTCTATTGTGTCGATGGAATCTTGGGTTCCGCCTAGACCCTTGAAAGGAAGATAAGTGCTCATGTGTCTGAGCAAAAGTTAAATGAAATTTTAAGAAGTCATGTGAGGATGTTCCCTTCTCAAATTTTAATTGCACAGATATACATTTAAGCATATACATACAAACACATATATACATAAATATACATATACAAATATATACATATACACATACATATGCATATATATAATTTGTTTGCCCGATTATTAACTTGCGGATGTTACAAATAAGTCTGTATATCGGAAGAACTATAATGTTTTGCAAATCCTTAACAAAGAAACTACCAGGATCTTGGCATACGTATGCACTACTATATGAGGGTGGTTTCCAAGTGAAGTGATAATGCGGGGCTCGTTCGAATATATCATTCAGGAAGTATTAATTTTCTATTTATCAGAGCGGAACTATAGTTTCTTGCGATTTGGTTCGATTGAAACCATATTGAAACATGTTAATGACCATCGAAACATGTTGCTGACCATCGTTGGGATTGGGTGGCGCTGACCATTACAAGCAGAAAACGTTGCATCTGTTCAGACGACTCAGTTTGTAGCAATTTAAGGTAATGTAATATAATGCACTAAGTCATTTATATAGCGCCGCTCACAGCCGTGGCCATTTATTAGCGCTCCCAGTGCGAAAACCCCGAGAAGGAAATAGGCTTTAAGAAGAGAGGGAGATGAAGACAATGATCCAGAAAGGAAAGTCTCACGCAGAGTGAAGGAAAGGGCATTCGATGAAGAGGGCCCGATGATGGCAGATGATCGAGTTTTAGCAATCGTGGTCCTAGCTCGTGTGTCAGTCTGTAGCAGAACCTCTGCAGGGGGTCGTGTTGCCTTATCGTGAGCTCGCAGTTGAGCATGACTAGACCTGGAAGCCCGAGGAATATCCGGCCGCTGTCTCTTTTACCCTTTACGGGGGAGTGTCGGACGATGAGGTAACCGTGGGCTGCATTCATCGTTGTCGTTCTTTATCCTCGATGGAACACGGTTCAGGAACTCTGAAGAAGGGACGCTATATAAATCTCCAGAATGAATGAATGAATGGTGTCAGCTGCCAACTCTGACTATGGGAAGCCGTTGCTGGGTTCCGAGTGTGAGTGGGAGACCGCCAGCGATGAAGGGATGACATTTCAAGCTACCTGAGCTCTGCTTCCGTATTGATGAGCTCTTTATTCTCAACGAATGCTAGCAGCACTTTTAGGCTAAGATAGATAGCTGTGTGTGAGGTACCTAAAGGTGCTGCTTAACTAACTTACTTACATGCCCTACTGTTCTCCTGTCCGCAATCTTGGAATCATCTTCGATAGAAACCTTAGACCTACCTTTCCCCACCACATAACTCAGATATCTCGCATCTGCTATGTACACATTCGTGACCTTCTTCGACTGCGCCCAAGGCTCATTACAGCAGCCACTTCAATTATTATTCATCGACTTCTCAAATAAAACGCCTGCAAACAGTCCAGACAGTTCTCGGCCGCGCAGTCACCAAAACTTCCAAATACCACTACATAACCTCTGTTCGCAAAATTCACTTTCATTGGCTAAATGTCCCTCAGCGCTTCCATTACAAAATTGTTTCTCTTACGTGTACCTACAAAGCTCTTCAAGCCTCTCAACCCTCGTATTTGCGCCCGCACTTGCAAATGCAATTGTACACATTCTAAATCATCCTAGAAGTAGCCTCAACTTACGCTGGTATATAAATTGTCAGAATTGCATTACATTTGAATGTCTCGTTGCAATCGGTGACTCAAGCTATTATAGAGAGGCCGAATTTTGATCCGGAAGTCGGTTCGGGCCGGATTTTGCACTAATCGGTATTAATCGGAATCGGCGCATCCCAAGACTACCGATCCAAATACCAAAAAGTAATATTTTTGACCAAAAACGATTTCTTCTCTCATTAATACAAAATTAACAACCCCGTTTAGACGAACTCCTGCGGTAATCCTAATCTTTATTATTGAAGGTGAATTCGTGTAAAATAGTGAAATAGTTCAGTGAATCAACTCTCGTTGAATTACATCTCTTGATTTAGCGTTTATTATTATATATTTAAAAATGAAAATAAATAGTGCTGATTAATTGGATCGAATCCAGTTTCAGCCGGAAACGCAAGCCATAGATCCGGTGACTAGGCCTACATCCTGGATCGAAAAACGGTGAAAACGCCAATCTTTATCATTGAAAGTTCGTGTAAAAGAATGAAATAGTTCAGTGAATAAAGTCTCGTTTCAATTAGGGCCTACATCTCTTGATTTAGCATTTATTATTATATTTTTGAAAATGAAAATAAATATTGCTGATTAATTGGATCGAATCCAGTTTCAGCCGGAAAAGCAAGCCATAGATCCGGTTACTACATCCGGGATCGAAAAACGGCGAAAATGCCAATCGGCCACTCCCTAACTCGAACTATTCCATGGCGCATCTCACATTGCCAAATCGGAGACCGTGTATAACGGATTGGTGAACACGGTCGAGAGTCTAGCTCGGGTAAAGTAGCGCAAGTGCTACGATGGCTCTGGTAGTGCCATAATGGACTGTGGGAGTCGCTGTCTCCAGTGTATTGGCTTCCCTTAAGAAACAGTTGCAACTGGAGTGAAGTGATGCATTTTCACATGTCCACAAATCTTTCCGACTTTTAAGTTTCTTACTTAAAATGACTTAACCTTTTATGATCAGTTGGAGTAGGAGCGACAACCCTCAGAAAAACACTTCCAGGATAATAATACGACTACGCCATCTTGGTTCGGGAACCGAGCTTCTGCGATGCTTCTTCAAACGCTCTGTAAATTCATATCTGCATTAATGGCAGATTAAACGCTGAATTAGAGAAAACATTGATAAAACAAAGAATCTGCTGAACTTACGTCCGAAGTCAGACGAACACTGCTGCGTCGCACTAACTTTTTCCTGCGCGCTCGTCCCTATATGCGAACTTCACATGACGTCATAAGAGTCACGTGATGCGGATATACAGACAGACGCATAAACAAGAGAAACAACAGACAGATAGACAGATATATGTGTCACAAGACCTCTACGATACATTTTGCTCATATTGAAAAGTCGAATGTCTGTCTATATTAATATGTCCATTTCTATGCCAGTCAGACTGCCTGTTTGTCTGTGTGTGTCTATCTGTATCTGTGGGATAAAGTTGCCGATTGGTTGGGGCATTCGCCTTGAAACACGGAGAGCACGGGTTCGTGATTCTTCTGAGTTGACTATATTGTGTAGGCACTAGGCACCTTATTGAGATCCTTCACTCACAACTGCTCAGCACCATCGATTGATGCTTCGTCGTTTGATGGTAGTGCTTAATAAATGCGTAACAACAACAACAACAACAACAACAACAACAACAACAACAACAATAGTTGCTCAGATGGCAAGAGACCATACGGGGCTACGACGGTTCCCAGGGTGACAGATGAATGAATATCTGGTTTGGAAAGCCACAGTCATATATACCTGTGCGGAAACCTGTATTGCTCACACAACAAAAGCAGCTGGGGCGACGGCAGAACCGTGAAAGTGAAACACCCAGGGTTGCCATCTTCCCTTCTTTATTCTACCCATCGCCTTCAAAAGACTGGGTCCAATTAATTCCTCCGGGGTTGATTTCATTCGGGAGGTTGACCAGCGCCTTTTCGACCATATTTGCCTTCATTGGCCCTGCACTATGGAACCAGCTTCCTCCTTTGACTCGTTCCTGTTTATTAACTGGTGGGCCAAGTGCCTCTTTTCGTTGTCTCAAGACTTCTTTCTTTTTTCTCTGGGTCTTTCGCACTGGGAGCGCCTCTGATTGGTGTGCACTGCGAGAGGCGCTATACAAATTGATAGATACAATACAATACAATACAATATCTGGAGGTTCGCGTGAGGTCAGTTTTCTTTTCATCTGTATTTAGCGCTGGAACGCATGATAGCATTTCGAGGTACGTTAGCAGATGCTACAAAGGACGAGGCTTGATTTTCAAGACTCATTTACCAATTACAGCTCCTATTCTATGTTTTAGAATCCTGATGGATTAACTTGCATCGGACAATAAAATAACAATAGAATGATGACAATGGTCTGCGCCTGAAGGTGTGAACTGCCGAGTGACGCAAAGATCGATTTCGGTTCTTAGGAGTTTAAAATTTACGCTACCTGTCTGTCTGTCTATCTGTTTGTATTTCTGTCTGCTTAGCCGTCATTTAGGCAGATAGTTGTTTTATCTCTATGTATAGACTATCTGTGTATCCGTCAGTCTAGCTTTGTGTCTTTAAATCCGTAAATTCTGAACTTCTCAGGTCCGAGGTCGATCTTTGCGTCATTCGGCATTCGATGTCTTATTGCGCAGACCATTGTTATTTGATTCAATGGTCATTTTTATCCGAGGTAGGAGCTGTTATCTGTCTCTCTATCTGTCGGTCTGTAAATCTGCCTGTTCATCAGTCTGCCTGTCTATGTTTCTATGTACCTGTCTGGCTATCTGTATGTCTATATATCTGTCTTTGTGTCTATCTGTTATATAGGATGGGCGCCATTGTTGCCAGTGAAAATGTGAAGTTATTATAATTATAACTGTTTGTGAAATTGATTTATTAAAGCATATTCTCACCGTCACTCTTTCTGTTTGCATTTCTATTTGATTTGATTGTATTTCTCTTTGTATGTCTTTCTTTCTTTCTTTCTCCTCCGTCAAGTATTCGCTGACGATGAGGCTCTAACAAAACTTCTCCATTTCGGTCGGTCTCTTGCGAGTTCTATTGCCCTTCTTAAGTCCCATCCTCTGTCTTCTATGTCCTCCAGTACGTTATCTATCCATCTCTTCTTCTGACGCATTTTGTTAGAGTTTCTTGGTCTCTTGCCAGGCGGTGACCAGTCCTCTCCTGGTAGGGTAAGGAGATCGTTGGGCCACTCTGGCCTCTTCCGGCCTGAGGTGTCCTTCCAAATTCCAACACCTGCCTCCTGCGTTGGCCAGCTGTTTCAGGGTTCCTGGTGAGCCTTTCCACCTCGCGAAACGCCCAAGGTGGTTCTTCAACCAAGGTCTTCGACCAAGGTCTTCACCACTGATGGTATAGCCCCACCAGGCTATCCCCTACTTGGCTGTTCACCCTCTCACCACGGTGAGGTGCAGGTAGGGCTTTGAGAGCGTTGTATGTCTATCTGCCTGTAAATCTCTATGTTTTACTGTTTATCTTTCTGTCTATTTGCTTATCTGTCTTTGTGTCTGTATCTCTACCTGTTTATATATATCTACATATCTGTATTTTTATGTCTATCAGTATGTCAGTCTCGCTGTCTGTGTATCTGTCTGTCTGTCTCTTTATCTGTCAGTTTGTATCATGAACTTCTTAAATTGCAGGACTGTAGGCGCTCAGCCTCGGGACTTGGAACTTGGGTCCATTCTCAATTACACATTTCATCAAAAAAATGAACGAAGTGTCCGATTTGCATGAACTTTGTTGTTTGCCTCGACGAGAGCTATATCTGGGGAAAATATTGACACTAAATTCTGGATCATTCAAGGTCATTTCAAAGTCAGAAAAAATGAATCTAGCAAAAATCAGAGAAAAATGTCCAGATCTCCGTCAATAATTCTTGAAAATAATCAGCTAATTCTTTCTTATGTTTCTCTCCTTGATAAGGGCTACCTGGGATAAGAAACAAGGCTATTAAATGTAAGGCGATCCAAGGTTATTTAAGGTCAAAAAGGTCAATTTCAGAGGAACATCAGAGGAAATAGCCATGGCTCAGACAAATATTGTTATATTTTTTTATTGTTCTTTTACTGATTTACTCGAACCAAGTGCTACCTTATCTAAGAACTATGCCAAAAATCGAACACTCTCCAATGTTTTTCACGGTCAAAAGGTCAAAATCAAGAAAAAAGGCCATAATTCAGTCAAATATTGTTCTATTTGGGTGAGTATTTCACCTATTTGCTCGGGCCAATAAGAACTGAATTTGAGAAGACATAGAAACAAAAGGTAATGCTAACAAAATCCAAGGTCACTTCAAGGTCAACGGTAAAAATCAAATGATTTTGTATTTGGGCGATTCTGAGTTATGGCAGTTTCCTTTATTTTGACCTTGACATGACCTTGGGTAACCCAAGGTCATTTAAAGGTCAGAGGTCAAAATCAAATGTTTTTGTATTTGGTCGATTCTGAGTTATGGCAGTTTCCCCTTATTTTGACCTTAACATGACCTTGGGTAACCCAAGGTCATTTAAAGGTCAAAGGTCAAAATCAAGGAACAATGATTATTGCATAGAATCACCCAAATAAAACAACATTTTGCTGAGAAATGGCCATTTTCCCTTGATTTTGACCTTTTGACCTTGAAATAACTTAGGATTATTTCAACCTTTGGGTACTATGTCTTCTCGAATAAGCCCTTATCGGCACGAGCAAAGTGGTTAAAGAAAATTTAGGGTCAATATTTTTCCCAGATATAGCTCTCGTCGAGGCAAACAGAACAAAAAAATTTCATGCAAATCGGACACTTCGTTCATTTTTTGATAAAATGTGTAAATTGAGAATGGACAAAAGTTCCAAGACCCGGCCAAGATCGTTTACAGGCCTGCAATTTAAGTAGTCTATGCATGGTTTGTATGTATATCTATCTCACAATCGGTCTGTATGTCTGTCTACGTGTATATGTCTGTGACAGTCTGTCTATTTGTCTGTCTAACTGTCTGTCTAACAATCTGTCGGATCAGTCGAAGTCCTGGGTGGTTAGAGTGATGCAGTCTGATTGGCTGAGGTCTTCGTCGTTCAGATCACGTGACTCCTCTCGCGTGCATCATCGCTTGGTCTTTTTCTAGGCCTTTGCCGGACAAATTAAGGAGTGGGAGGCCATTCCAGATGGAGGGACCCACAATCGAAAAGGCTCGACGCTGTCTAATAGAAGTGTCAGTTCGCGGGACCAAAAGCTCCACCTTTCTATGTAACTGTATGGCTATCTGTCTGTCTGTCTATATCTGTCTTTGTGCCTACCTGTCTGTCTGTCTATGGCTGTCTATGTGTCTATCAATTTGTCTTTCTGTCTGTCTCTCTTTCATTCATTCATTCATTCATAAATTTATATAGCGCCCCTTCCAGCTACTCTGTCGGTCTGTTACATAGGATGGGCGCAGTTGTTGCTATCTGCCAGTGAAAATGTGACGTTATTATAATTATAGCTTTTTATAGCATATTATCACCGTCATTCTCTCTGTCTGCATGTCTATTTGATTGTATGTCTCTTCGTACGTCTATCTATCTGTCAATCTGCCTGGCAATCTGTATGTTTTCAGTATATCTGTTTATCTGTTTCTGTGTCTGTACCTCTATCTGTTTATATATCTGTCTATCTGTACTTTTATGTCTATAAGTGTGTCAGTCTCGCTGTCTGTGTGTCTGTTTATCTGTTAAAGTCTTTTATCTCTTTGTCGTTCTGTATGTTTACCTGCCTTTCAGTCTGTCTGTTTATCTGTCAGCTTGTGTGTATATCTGTCTCTCAATCTGCCTGTATGTCTATATGTCTGTCGATTTGTCTGTCTAACTGTCTGTCTATCTGTCTGCTTGACTGTCTGTCTGTATTTGTTCCTGTCTGTCTATCTATTTTTCTATTTGCCTGTCAATACGTGTTCCTGTTCGTTTTCTGTCTGTCTATCTGTCCGCCAACAAGTAACTCTTGGCTGTCTTGCTCCTCTCCATCCAGAGTTTAAATGACTGTGCATTGTGCACAGATGACTACTTGTTGCCAGGCTATCCATCCATCCATCCATCCATCCATCCATCCATCCATCCATCCATCCATCCATCCATCCATCCATCCATCCATCCATCCATCCATCCATCCATCCATCATTCATCCATCCATCCATCCATCCATCCATCCATCCATCATCCATCCATCCATCCAACCATCCATCCATCCATCCATCCATCCATCCAAATCCATCCATCCATCCATCCATCCATCCATCCATCCATCCATCCATCCATCCATCCATCAACCATCCATAAGTCAGTCATCCATCCATCCATCCAATCCATCCATCCATCCATCCATCAAATATTTCCATCCATCCGTCCATCCTCCATCCATCCATCGAGGATCAGATGGATCAGATCAAATCCATCCATCCATCCGTCTATCTATCTATTCATCAAATCTGGTCAATCCGTCAAATCCATCTATTCATCCATCCGTCGATTCGTCCAACCCGTCAATCATCCGTCCGTCAATCAATCCATCCGTCAATCCGTCGTCCATCCAATCATTCATTCATCCGTCTATCCATCCATCTCAATCCATCCATCCATCCATCCATCCATCCATCCATCTACCCGTCTGTCTGTCCGTCCGTCCGTCCGTCCGGTTGTCCATCTGTCCGTCCGTCGTCAGTCCAGTCCGTCCGTCCAGTCCATCCATCCATCCATCCATCCATCCATCCATCCATCCATCCATCCATCCATCCATCAATCAATCCATCCATGTTTGACTTCGTGAGGATGTTCTCACATATCTTAAAAAGCTGATCGTTATCGTAAACTTTTAATTTATAAAGCACTACTCTAATGCATCAGCTTATTAACAAGCGCTGACTGTTGTAAACAGCAATGTATTCTGCTCAGTCCCTTTCTCTTTAAAATTATATTGTGGTTATTTGTGGATAACCCGTTAGTTCTTCTCTCAACAAAACTTTGCTCCATCCGTCTGAAAGATTTCAATTGTGACACAATTCCTCCATCCTTTTCTAAATGAATGTCATTTGGATGGACTTCATGCAGGCGTACCCTTCCGTTACGAATTACTTACTATTCCAAAACAAGTCACTTGAAAGCCTTATTGCAAACCCAGGGATGGGCAAGTTACTTGGAAAAATGTAATTGAATTACAAATTACTTTGGGACATGAAATACAATTTCAAATTACAAAATACATGTAATTGAATTACAAAATAACAATTTACAAATTGCACAATTTCAAGTAATTTCAATAACATAATTTCAATTCTGTTTCCGATGCTTAAACAGCATATCAATGGACTATGACATGAAAATAAACATAAAGAAAACAAAGGTCATGAAGATGAGTAAGAGAGGGGAAGAAACAATATACATCACATTAAATGGGGAAGAAATAGAACAGGTGAAGAAGTTCTGCTATCTGGGAAGTGTGGTTACAGAGGATGCAAGGTGCCATGTGGAAGTGAAAAGAAGAATAGCTATGGGAAAAGATGCATTCTACAAAAGAGGGGAGCTCCTCAGAGGCGGTCTAAACAGGAAGCTGAAGAAGAGATTGATAAAGACACTAGTGTGGAGTGTTGTCCTATACGGCTCTGAGACATGGACAATGAGGCAAGAAGACATAAAACGACTGGAGGCCTTTGAGATGTGGATATGGCGCAGAATGGAGAAAATCAGCTGGGTGGAGCGAAGAACGAATGGGGAAATCTTAAAGCTGGTGGAAGAAAGAAGATCACTGATAGGCACTATACGGGGCGGCAGAAGAAATGGATAGGACACATCTTAAGGAGCGACACCCTACTAAGAGACATCATTGAGGGAAGAATGGAGGGGGAAAAGATGAGAGGTAGGCCAAGAACAATGCTACTGGACTGGATGTTGGCAGAGGAGGGATACAGCGGACTGAAAAGAGAAGCAGAGAATAGAGAAAAATGGCGTCGTTGGACATATGAACCTGCCTGAGGGCAGAGAACGTGAAGAAGAAGAATTTCAATTACTGCCCATCCATGGTCACCATAGACTCTGCAAATCAGCATCTGGCATTTGTTAACGTACGCCATCCCTGTGCACCGTAACCCTACCTTTCAGTTTCTGACTTTTCGATGAATTCCGATTCCTGTTCGATCTTCTGAATTCGATCGTAGGGGTCATCAATTGATTAATATGTCAACTATATGGGGTTTCTAAGAGTTTGGCAATAATTGTTGTCAAGGGGCAGGGCTCAATACAAATTGACGTCAACAATTTTTTGCAATGAATCAACACAGACTCTTCAGAATGGTAGCATTAAACATTAGGCAACGTAATTATACGGCTAAAACGCATTCGAGTTCGTAGGCTATCCGAATCCAATATTAAAATGCGGATTTCGTGTCGCAGTGTCGCAAATTCTATGCCTATGGGACCAAAACCTCGTCTGCTAATTATTATGGCATAGCATATTAACGGCGGATTTTACCAGCAAACTGTTTGCTGGTAAAATACGCCGTTAATATGCTATGACATAATATAATAACGATGATGTGTGTTAAACTAAAACAAAGTTTATAATTTATCAAAAGTTTCCTAATAAGAATAAATCGCATAAAGTTCTTGATATTTAATACTACAAAAAGCAGATATTAAAGAAACTTACATATTTTAAAATTCTATATTGTGATTTTGAATGTAGAAAATATCTGACAGTAATTCTGCATGTACCAAGCCATTATGGGTTTGGTGGGGGGGGGGAGGCTGATGGGATTATTGACATAATTTTATTAGGTGGTCCTTGAATGTTTGACGGGGGTCGTTGACAGTTTTTGAAAGGAAGAGGGAGGGGTCAAAAACTGCTTAATTTGTTGGCATAATTAATGGACGAACCTTTATGCGGTTTGATCTTGTGCAGCAAGACTCTTTCTCTGCCCAGCAGTTGGACTATCTAAGCTTATGTGAACTTCTATCGTGCAGACACACCCGTGCATATGCTCTCTTTCTTGTTTAGTCTTTTTCTTAGTCTTCAATAGTTTAACTTAATTTTAAAGTTGATCTTCTAGTAATCAGAATCCTCTGGATTAATTCATCGCTGCTTTTCAACACATTATTCTCCGTTGATAATAGTAAATTTGGTTTGTTTTTGACTAACCTTAAACAGGCTTAGTGCGCATATAAGCTTACTTAAGCCTAGTTGGGTGTAAGCCGTCTAACGCTGTCACACGTAAATATATTGTCAGCCTACGTCTACGTCTATGTTGATGTCTTCGTCTGCGTCCTTCTCTGGTCCTCTTGACTCAGTCGTCGATCAATCAATCAATCAATCAATCAATTTCGTTTATTCACAACACCAAGCTGACAGGTCGCAACTTGTTACAGGTAACAGATAGGAAAAATTGTCTAAGCTCTGACAGTTAGTTATTAAATGGGTTGAGATAGCAAATATTATACTTCTAAACAGATTATTCTCGTCGTCGGGAATACGCCTAACTTCGCTTTAGTCTAACTTTGACAGACTCAGTGCGCATGCGCGTACCTGGAGAACGTCGTCACACCAGTAAACATGGCAGTTTGGTTAAAGTGGCAGATAATTGACTGCCTACGTCTACGTTGATGTTATTATCTGCGTTTCCTCATGATCGGCTAATCAGTTAATATGGATCGTATTACGTATCAATTTCAGTAACTTTGCTCAAAATGGTCAAACGGATGTCGAGCATCTGTCTGTCATGCAAGATCCTGCTGTTAGAGACCCAGATCTAAGTGTCCTGCCACCTGCCGTCATTATCGCACTCCTCCCGTGTTTTATTCGCATGATATTGCGCCTGCTTCTCCTGTCTCTCCCTCATTGGGGAGTGCGGTTTTGGGTAATGGTAACGCTCTGGCACGAAGAGCAGACGATCAGCACGGACGCGGGATCGCTTACCTGTACCCTCCAAAAAGGTCGACTCAGCCTTTCAATCGCCAGATGGCGTTGGTAACACGAGCAGATGGGCGACTTGCATGGCTGCCATACAGTTAAATTCGACTTGTGTAATAACTTGTGATCATCCGTTCATACTATGAATTTGTGATCATACTGCGTTGTGTCAGTTTGAAATAATAAACGAAGATTATTATTACGTTCCACTCTTTCCCCGGTGCCTCAGAATCCTTCTTGAAATTCTTCTAACTTGTTTCACCCTCCTCCATCCCATCTTCCGCTCATCCATCCTCCAGGTCTGCGAATTGCCTCGTGGAATGCTCACTCCTTAACTGACAAGCACGCCTTCATCTCTCAATCGCTAGTCCATCCATCCATCCATCCATCCATCCATCCATCCATCCATCCATCCATCCATCCATCCATCCATCCATCCATCCATCCATCCATCCATCCATCCATCCATCCATCCATCCATCCATCCATCCATCCATCCATCCATCCATTAAAATCAAATCCATCCATCCATCCATCCATCATTCATCCATCCATCAATCCGTCCATCCGTCCATCCGTCCATCCGGGTCCATCCGTCCATCCGTCCATCCGTCCATCCGTCCATCCGTCCATCCGTCCATCCGTCATCCATCCATCCATCCATCAAAATTAAGATCCATCCATTCGTCCATTCGTCCATTCGATCCATCCATCCATTACAAGTAGATTATGATATACATCCATCCATACATTAGTCAAGATTATCATTAAAATTCGAATCGAGATCTAATCATAAAATCCACGTCCAAACGTACCATTAAGTCATTTCACGATGAGTCAAGTCCGTCCAGATCAGATAGTTAAGATCAAGTTAAAGTAAGATAAATTAAGATTAAGATCGGGAATTCAGATTAAAGTTTTCAGATAAGATTAAAGATCAGGATCGAATTAAGATAGAATTGGTCAGATCATCATTAAAGATGGGATCAGGTTAAAGATCTAAACTTAAGGTCCAGATAAGATTAAGATAAGATGCAGATTAAGATTAAGTCAGATTAAGATAAGATTAAGATAAAATTAAGATTAAGATCAGATAAAGATGAAGGTCTGGTTCAGATTAAAGTGTAAGATTAAGATTAAGATTAAGATCAAAGATTATAACATGTTAAAGGTACCGGTGGATTAAGATGTCAGAAGGTCAAGCTTGAGTGAAGTTACGTCACATTGGATTAAGTCGTCGTTTTATCAAATCGTCAAGTCTTGTACAAGTTAGCTGTTGCAGATAACAGAATAAGGTTAGTCCGTCAAATCAATTCCAGGTCGTCAAATCAAATAACTACCGTCAAGGTCCGTTTTAGATTCAATTAAGATTAAAGTTGAAGTCCGTCCGTCAGCTTTCGTCAGTTCGTAAGATTAAGATTAAGATTAAAGATTAAGATTAAAGATAAGATTAAGATTAAATTAAGATTAAGATTAAGATTAAGATTAAGATTAAGATTAAGATTAAGATTAAGATTAAGATTAAGATTAAAGATTAAGATTAAGATTAAGATTAAGATTAGATTAAGATTAAGATTAAGATTAAGATTAAGATTAAGATTAAGATTAAATTAAGATTAAGATTAAGATTAAGATTAAGATTAAGATTAAGATTAAGATTAAGATTAAGATTAAGATTAAGATTAAGATTAGGATTAAGATTAAGATTAAGATTAAGATTAAGATTAAGATTAAGATTCGGATTAAGATTAAGATTAAGATTAAGATTAAGATTAAGATTAAATTAAGATTAAGATTAAGATTAAGATTAAAAGATTAAGTTAAGATAAGATTAAGATTAAGATTAAGATTAAGATTAAGATTAAGATTAAGATTAAGATTAAGATTAAGATTAAGATTAAGATTAAGATTAACGTAAGTTGGCACCGTGGTTCGTCCGTCCGTCCGATTCAAATCATTGTGAATACGAGCTTGAGGATCCAGCCTCCGTCGAGTTGACTTAAATAAATAGCGTCAGATGGAACGCATCCGTAAAATCAGGTCAGATATGATCCAAGATTCCATTAAATAAACGAATCCAAGATTAAGCATTGTGTCAGTTTAAGGTCAGAGAATTCAGTATTGGAAGATTGTACAAAAAACATCTTTCGGCGGACAGGTGCCTAAAATTCGGTTCTACCATGAAATTTTGAAGGAAGGGCTTGGACTTCACCCTTTCCACAGTGCATCTTCCGCTCAGGATTGTTTCCAGGTCTCGTACTGACATGAATTGAAGACCTTGGTTAATGCTCAGTCAGATGACTGAAATCATCCTTCATCAAGATCAGTCGCTCCAGGTCGTATTTCAGGTCAGGTCTGGTCATCCATCCAGGATCAGGTCAGATCAGATAAGATGGTCAGATCCCAGATAAGATAAGATAAAGATCAGATCAGATTAAATTAAGAAATAGATCCATCCATCCCATCCATTAAGATCAGATCAGTGATTAGTAAGTTTGCCCGATTAACTGATCTAAGGAAGATCCCAGATTAAGATTAAGATTAAGTTAAATTAGATACCTTCCTCATTTAGTTCTGGATCTTCAGAGCAAAACCAAGTTAAGGATTAGGATAAGTAAGTCAAATTAAAGTCTAAGTTAAAGATGGGATTAGAATTAAGTTAGAGATTAAAGATAAGATAGAGATAAGATAGGGATAAAATTAAGATACGAAAAACAGAATCAATCGGTCGATCAGATTAGGATGGGTTTCAGATTAAGATCAGATTAAGATTAAGATTAAGGTTAAGATTAAAGATTAAGATTAAGATTAAGATAAGATTAAGATCAAATTAAGATTAAATCAAGATAAGATAAGATTAAAGATCAGGATGGGTTCAGATCAGGTCGGAGTCGGTCCCGAAGAGTCAGGATAAGATTAAGGTCCGTTCAGGTCGGATTCAGTCAGGATCAGGAAGATGTTCGGATTAAGATCAGGTCGGTCATGATTAAGATTCAGATCAGATAGAATTCAGTCCGATAAGATCAGATTAAGATAAGATTAAGTGGATTAGATTAAAGATTAAGAGGTCAGGTCAGATTAAAGTAAGATCGGGTCAGGTCGAGATCAGAGATGGATTAGAGATTAAAGATCAGGTGAGATTAAAGATTCAGTCGTCCTAGTCACCTCCGTCGTAAGTCCGTCAAAGTCCATCCGTTCCCGTCCGTCAGGTCGAATCGTCCAAGTTTCGTCCATGGTCGGTCAGTCAGATCAGAGGTCGGTTCTGATTAAGTCGGATTAAGTTAAGATTCAGTCCGTCCAAGATTAAAGTCCGTCAAATCAGATCAAAAGTCCCTCGTCGATTCGTCCCGTGCCCGTCATATCTAAAGATCAAATTAAGTCCGATCAGTCGTCCCAAGATCGTCTGAGTTCGTTAAGATCGATCGTCAGATCGGTAAGGTCAGCGAAATCTAAGTCGGTAAGAGGTGCGATTAAGATTAGTCATCCATCCATTCCATCCGGTCCATCAGGTCCCGTCAGTCCATCCATCTGTCCATCCTTCCCGTCCGTCCTTCCGTCCGTCCATCCATATGTCTATCTTTGTGTTTCTGTCTGTGTATCTGTATATCTGTACGCCTCCTGTGTATCTATCAATCTGCCTGTCAATCCGTCTGCCTGTCTGTCTATCCGTTGGTGTATATGTCTGTCTGTATGTCTGTCTGTCTATCTGTCTGTCTATCTGTCTGCTATCCTTGTTTGTGTCTGTCTATCTGTCTGTCTGTAGTCTTAAACCATATTGTGGACAAAGTGGTTTTGCTTGGAAGTCATGCGCTGCATCCGTTGTTTAAATGCCGATGCATTGTGCGCAATTGATAACTCGTTGCCAGGCAATGTCTAATATAATCTTAAAACACCTGTAGCACCGTTTTAAAACTGAGCAATTCGTCAATGGCTTATGCGCACTTGCCAGTTCGAGGAGGTAAGACCTCTGACGCAGAAGAAGAGCTTATAGAGGTCCTGAGGTGTCCCAAACAACATACTGCTTTGACGGATTTCTGAAGATTGCTTTCAGACAGTAAGGGAGAGGATTAACCAACGAGGCCAGGTAATATTATAATGGCGTTAATGCCTCTGACTGTGGCTGCCTCTCAGGACCAGCATAAGCAGAGGTGGCGATCTTGTTTGACAGAGGGGGGAGGACACTTGAACTGGATCAACATTTATTCGGGCACGATAACGAAACAAATTTTTGAATGCTTCTTGTGCACGGAGAATTGCTTTAAAAAGCAAGTGGCAGGCACTTTGTAACGGCATGCAGATTAATATTTTCATCAAATTTAAAATCACATGCGAACTAATTCAAGTGAATTGATTTTTAATTAGTCAGCATAATTTTAGCATACTTAAGAATACCATTTAATGTGCTATAGCCTCTATGGACTGGTTTACTATCACAACCGCGCGCCCACAACCGCGCGGCTAATAACCGCGCGCCCACAACCGCGCGGCTAATTACCGCGTGCTATTCATTATGTCGCCGACCAAAACAGCGCTTCTAGTGGATTTCTTTATCGTTAAACATTTTCGTAGGTAAAGACAATTCTTATGAAATTATAGTTCAAAGCTATTACGTTCGAAATCGCACATAACTTAAATCTCCAAGTCTAGTTGTTCCTTCGTAATTGTAGAACATGTTGAAGCTTTGTCATTTTTCCTAGTAGAACATTTTATAGAACCTGTAGACCTACAAGTCTATTTTTCATTTAGAACATTTAAAACTTTGTCATTGTTCGTAGTGGAACATTTATTGAACGTTTATAAGTCTAGTTTTCATTCGAAATGCTTAAATAAAAGAATTAACCTGGAAAAATATCGATTCCATTTTGTTATTTATATCGATTCTATTATTTAAAATGTTACTGTTATTCAACACTTGAAGCGCGGTTTTGATTGGCGACATAATGAATAGCACGCGGTAATTAGCCGCGCGGTTTTGTGTGCGCGGTAATTAGCCGCGCGGTTGTGGGCGCGCGGTTGTGATAGGATACCCTATGGACTCACTATACTACGGAGTTTTAGTGTTTCGCAAGAGAACCAAGCAGGTTCTTCCTAATATAACTTCTCGAAATAAAATGTTGTTCCAGCTCAACCAAGTTCAAGCTGTCTAAAATATTTGCATTTGTGTAGCAAATGCTACGTCCCACTCTAGGTGCTTTGCCCGTGTTGACCCATCAGCTTGGAACGCTCTTCCCCAGTCTCTTCGCCTTGAGCTACTAGCCCTCTCAGCGTAAGGCGTCTCCGGAACTGGGAAGGTGGAAGGTGAGAGCCTCTCACCTTCCCAGTTCCGGAGACGCCTTAAGACTTTCCTATTCGCTGGTGCAGGCACTGATGCAGGTCGAGAGCGCTGCTGTTTTTGAGCGGCGCTATATAAATGTTCGGTTACAATTGCAATTACAATTAAAATTACAAAAAACAGTGACAGAGTTTAATCTGCCCGGATCTATTGTACTGCACAACCAAGTCTTTAACCGACGCATGCAGGCTGCTAAAACCACGCTCTACTTCTGCTGTGCGAAGCAACATTAACAATAATAAAAATATTAATAATAATAAACAAAACTTATTAATTCTTTTTAGTTGTTGGTGGTGACGTGTTGACGTGTCAGCTGCTTGGTCTCAGTGGTCAAGTTTCGAATTGGCAATTGTTTAACAAAAATAGCAATCAAAACGTTTCTTAAAAAAAATGGAGGGACAACTGTATACTGTGTCCCCTCACTGTTAAAGGTGGAGGGGACTTGTCTCGCTCGTCCACCGTGGTCGCCGCCTCTGAGCATAAGGGACTGCTCTTCCAACTTCATCTCTTCTTATTTACAGTTGGAATGTGGAAGTAAGTTTGAGGAAGATGGATGCAAGGCTAACTATTGATAGAGATACATTTGGATATCCCTTGCGAAAAATTATAACAATATAGTACGAATGTTTCTTTTCCTAATTAATCTGACTCATGTACTTGTATCTCCTGTAAAGTCCTGTTCAACTTGTGACAGATTACGAGGCATTCTCAGCCTATATTAGCGCCCTGTTTTAGATCTGTTGGATTGGTTATAATTATTTCTCAGCGTCCCTGATTGGCCTTTCATCACGCGTGCATAATACTACTGTGGGTCAAGCGGCTACGATGGAAATTCCAGCGGTAGAGTTTTGCATAATTAATGAGCAGGCAAATCCGTTTACAAGACAGTGGTCTAAATAAAAAATAAGTGTGAATCATAGTTAACTGACCTATTTCGACCTGAACCACTCAAATTGAAAATGCTGCATGGCACAAGCTCTGCAGTCCAAAAATGATTTAGGATTAAGTAGGTTTGTAATAATTACTGGCTGAACAATATTGTGTACACTGGACAGTACAGCATAGGCCTACGTCTGAGCGCACAGGATGATGTTTGCTATAAACAGCCGCCCTTAGGCCTATGAGTTTCCCGAAAGGCGACGTAGAAAGAGCCAAATACACAGGCCCGCCGAAAGGGGGGCAGAGGGGGCAAATGCCCGGCGACTTTTAGGGCCCGCAGTGAACTCATGAAAAGTGTCATAATCAGTTATGCAAAGTTTATGATTTATGCCTTTTTAAATATAATATTACTGACACTTAACTACAATCAGTGTAAACTTCAAGCATATGAATATTATCTACTTATCATTAATTTTTTTCTGCTATAGAACGTAGCACGCCCACATCCGTCT
The DNA here is from genome assembly GCA_020284085.1 of Aporrectodea caliginosa. Classification (NCBI taxonomy): domain Eukaryota; kingdom Metazoa; phylum Annelida; class Clitellata; order Crassiclitellata; family Lumbricidae; genus Aporrectodea; species Aporrectodea caliginosa. The sequence continues at coordinate 138,599 of JACEVL010000507.1, forward strand.
AAGAACTTTCATCTGCTAAATTATGCGTTGTAGGATTTTAATTATAAAGTAAACAAATATAAATAATAAATTTCTTTTGTAACGATGGAATATAAACACAAATGTGGAGCACAAAAACGAAAAGAAAAACCTAATACATTTGGAAAGGCAAAAATCGGTAGTCGCACATTATTTCAATTTGTTTCTTAAAATTTTCTCATAAAGCGTAAAGATAGTGTAGAGACCCGTGACTGTTCTGCCTAAAGCGACCCGGAATTTCTGTATGGGGGTCTGCATATAATCTGTTTCTAGCTATCCTGGCGATGTAACTGAGCCGACCACAGTTTCTTGACATCAACTTGACAGGTCAAATCATAGTTGTTAAAAACGATCAAATCAAAATATAAAACGGAAAAAAAACGTCATTTTATTCCAAAAAATAAAAAACGGAAAAAACGGAACAAAAACGATAAAGAAAATAATTTGACTTTACTACATCTTTTACTGCATTTTAAAACTAAAAACCTTGTTTACACAATTTAATTTTAATTAGCAAATAACATACATGTACGTTTATTAGTAAACGCCAAGTAACATTAATCTACAACAATTATTTCTTTTTCATAAGTTTGGTTTAATAAGAAATTGAGAAATTAAAAAATATTGAAATCTTTTCAAATTTAAATTGTACACATAAGTCCACATAGGTCCATGCTGACATAAACAATGAAAAACTAAACTTTGTAAGTATAGAGTATACTTAATTAAAAATTGTACTTACAATTTGTTTATTCTGACATATAAGAACTTTAATATGGAGTAATATCAGTCAGTTTATCAGTTAATCAGACATTACTGTGTACAAAGACAACATTTCGCATTTGGATAACTTAGAAATTAAAACCACTTTTAAAAATTTTATTTCCTGTACTGTGCTGTTTATTTCTCAACTGATGACGCTAAATAGTGACTTAAACTAGATGAATCCTTGAAAAGAGGGAGATAACGTAAGGTATATCAGAGAAAAATTAAATTAAACAAATAATAAAAGACAGTAAATAAACAAATAAAGTTACATACAAAAATAAAAAACGGAAAAAAACGAGACGAAAAATAAAAAACGAAAAAACGACGTTTTTTGGACAAAAATAAAAAACGAAAAAAACGTTTTTTACAACTATGGGTCAAATGACACGGAATTCAGCAGAGTAGACTCAGTAGAGCCAGACAAACGCCTTGTGTTTAATAGCTACCGGCTAGAGCGGCTACCAGTGCAATGGCGGATTCGTTACTAGCCTACTAGTAACCACCAGGTTCCGGCCGGGCGACAAACCGACCACACGGGGTAGTTCCAGCGTCATATTGCAGGCAGTCGCAAGACTGACTCATTGAACAAAAACGAGGCTGACATTGTTGGAGCTATAGTCATGTTGACCCACGGCCCTAAATGTGATTGTTGTTGCTGTTATTATTATTACCATAATTAATATTATTACTATCATCATCAGCAGCAGCATCATTATTGCTGTTGTGTTCATTATTATTATTATTATTATTATTATTATTATTATTATTATTATTATTATTATTATTATTATTATTATTATTATTATTATTATTATTATTATTATTATTATTATTATTATTATTATTATTATTATTATTATTATTATTATTATCATTATCATTATTGCTATTATTATTATTATTATTATTATCATTATCATTATTACTATCATTATTATTATCATTATCATTATTATTATTATTATTATCAACACAAATTTATTTCTTCATAAAGCCAAAAACTTATGTACAGACTGATTAAAAGTAACTGTTTTCAATATTTTTATAAGCCTTCATCAGTCCTGGGCTACTGTTGTTGCAATCTGTATTATTATTATTATTATTATTATTATTATTATTATTATTATTATTATTATTATTATTATTATTATTATTATTATTATTATTATTATTATTATTATTATTATTATTATTATTATTATTATTATTATCATTATCATTATCATTATCATTAGCAGTAGCAGTAGCAGTAGTAGTTTAGTAGTATAGTAGTATTTTTTCGCCCGAGATGTTATTATTATTATCATTATTATTATTACTATTTTTATTATCATTATCATTATTATTTTTTCATTCTAGACAAATTTTATTTCTTCATAAAGGAAACAAACTCACAGCTCACAAACTCAAGAAACCAGACTAATTAGATTAACTGTTTTCAGTCAACTGTACCTATATACCGTCATTCAGTCCTGGGCTGCTCGGTCACCCGTTTGCTCTCATCCGAGGTTCCTAAAACAGAGAGTTTCCAGCTTGAAGGGCGTCTGATAAGCGTGGGTGACAGATAGATGGCTGATGTCACGCTGTCATCTGTCACTGCTGAAATCTTGCCTCATAGTTCTTGGACAATCTCCAGTGACTCGTGTGCTAGCTTCCTACGGTTTCGACTGCAACTGGTACGAAATGGTGCGACTGCGAAATAGCAGCATACTAGCATTCTTTATTATGACTGTCTTTTCGTTCTTTTTTGCGATTATGATGCTGCGAATGTATCCGGTCCCGTGACATCCCACGCAAAGCAACGACCTGTGAACCAGTGTATGACGGTGGCTCCATCAGGCCTATTGTCGTCAGATCAGGAGAGGTCGTTTTGGCTCTAGTGAAACGACTGTGAAAGCCCGTCAGTTTGCGTCATTGGTCATGCCATGTTGTTGTCTTCCCGCTCCTTTGATGCAAGATAATCCATGATGGCCATTTTTGGTTCTACTATAGCACCACATATACATCATCATCATCATCATCATCATCATCATCATCATCATCATCATCATCATCATCATCATCATCATCATCATCATCATCATCATCATCATCATCATCATCATCATCATCACCATTGCTATTAGCATCCATCAACACCCACCACCACCAACCCACCCACCTACCAGCACCCACCACCACCACCCACCCACCAACACCACCACCCACCCACCAACACCACCACCAACTCCACCACCACCACCCACCCTCTCACCCACCAACACCCACCACCAACACCCACCAACACCACCCACCACCACCACCACCCACCCACCAAAACCACCACCTTCACCACCACCACCCACTCACCGACCAACACCCAGCACAACCACCCACCAACACCACCACTCACCCACCACCACCATGCGATTCTGAAACACTTCTAACATAGCCGATAAATGTTGACGGTAACAGATTATTTTTATATCGGTACATGAACATGCTAATCTGTAACTTTGTCATACAGTCAGCAGTCGTAATACCTAGATCCTGAAAAACCCATTTTTCACTATACTCTTGACAGGAATCTACATTTCGTATGCACTGCGAGGTTTGAACGTCTAATTTGAGACGAGAAGGATAGTCAGCAGCGCAGATAATAATAATTACAATAATAATGATAAATATGGATTATACCAATAATATTTATAATAATTGATTCGATTACACCTCAGGTTTTCACATTTTATAATCTATTCAGCACGATAAAATTATGCTCTGTCGGCTGTTTTACCAAGTTTCTTGAACATTTGGTCGTTTTATTTGAGTACATTTCCTACAAAAATTTGTCCTAGCTTTGTTGTAGAAGATTTTATGTTTCAATAAATGTTGTGTTTGTTATAATAATGGGCCAGTTTCAATGCACACCTCTTCTACAAGTCGGACTTTGATATTATAGGTTTATTAATAAGTGTACGAAATCGTCAGTCTAAATCGTGATGATTTACTTAATGTAATCTCAACTTACTCTCCATTAAGTAAATCATCACGATTTAGACTTACGATTTCGTACACTTATTAATAAACCTATAATATCAAAGTCCGACTCGCACTTCAACGTGGTGAGGGGGTGGCAACAGTCAGTAGGGGAGTGCCTGCTGAGGCTATGCCATCAGTGGTGAAGGTCTTGGCTGAAGTACCATCTTAGGGCGCTACGCGAGGTGGATAGGCTCAGCAGGAACCCTGAAAAAGCTGGCAAACGTGGGCGGCATCGCCGCCTTTGATACCACAAGTGGATATCAGAGCCAGTCCTAAGCCTGGAACTCTCTTTAAGGGAGAAGTGCGAAGGTCGAGCGGATGGGTGCAGATACTCCGTTCGTAAAGAAAAATACGAATGAAATCCAATGCAAGCATTGGACTCCAAAAGGGCCTTCGGCCCATGGATCTGATGCAAGCGTTTGACACCTACGGGCCTTCGGCCCATGGATCCTGATGATGATGATGATAATATTATGTAGGCCTACTTCACCTGGGCTTGCTGACTCTGACCGACGGGTCCGACGCAAGGTCACAATGCAAAATAATGGATAGGTGATCTGAGTCTTCTGAGATATTGTTTATCATTATCTTAGAATGATAATTATCTGGATAGAAGTTAGCAAAAGTATTGTCAATAAGAATTGCTGTAATTACTAATTAGACGTTTTCGTGTTGGACGCAGAATGGTTGATTGAAAAGAGTTCGAGGACAGAATATTAAAGAAATATTCTCCGCGTTGATGCTTGCTTATTTTCTTCAAATTTAAATTGAAGTAGACGGATCCCTGAGGTAACCCATAGGGACCTGGTTGGCCCATAAACAGCAGTAGTCGGGAGCGCCTCTGAATGGGAAATCTGGTAGGGGCGCTATAACAAGTGTTCAAATACAATACAATACAATACAATACAACTATATTGTGCATAGTTGCCACAGTGCTAGTGTATAAAGGAGTGGTGCTGTTTAAAGTGTTCGTGGCAATGAAAGGATAAGAGCAGGTGAAAGAAATCAAGTTAATTTGTTATTTTGATTTGGAAATTAGGTAACTAAAACTAGAAAATGCTAAGGAGTCTGAAATGCTAATTATACAAATAATACGTAGCTTGTTTCTAGAAATACTAAGGAAAGCGCTCTCTCGGTTGCCGTCGGTCGAAGGTGACGCCAAGGTCACGCACAACAGAGGAGAAGATGAAAAGTGGGAAGGCGGCTGCGAGGGCAGCCATGTATAACCGAGCCAGTTGCTGTCGGGTGCCCAGCCAGGTGAACTGGATTTCAGTGTAGTTAAGCCGCAGCCGGTTAGACGACATCCAGGTCTCAAGGGCTCCCATGATCGAGCTATAGCCCGAGTGGTCGCAATAGCGTCAGAGGCACAGCAATGCAAGTAGGCCTGGACATCGTCTGCATGTAGCTGGGCCAGAGCAGCATAGGAAGCAAGAAGCGATACAAGGTCAGAAGTGTATATGAGGTAGAGTAGGGAGCCCAAGACGGATCCCTGAGGTAACCCATAGGGACCTGGTTGGCCCATAAATCACACATAGGGAGCGCTCCCTAAGGAAGGATTCCAACCAGCAAAGGAAGGCACCAGACAGACCAAAAGATATCTGCAACCTTTTTTCAAGGAGTATCTCATGATCCACAGTGTCGAATGCCGCGCTAACATTCAAAAAGTGCCAGTAAAGTGAGTTGCGATCGGTCAATAGCTCCGTAGATGTCTGAGAGGAGGCGGAGCGGAGCAGCAGGGTCTCGGTACATTCACCCTCCAATTGGTGGGCCCACAATGATGTTCATCAACACTATGTATGGGGCATTTATATAGTTCGTCTAAAACTACAATCAAAGACGTTGACATTATACTATACGACAGATCGGAATTAAGTGCGACTTAAGGTTGGTTGAAAATGCTTTGTGATCTGCAGTCTCAGGTGGAACAGTCGAAGCATTCAGAGGTATTCTCATTGAGACGGGCAAGAACTTTCTGTGGCAAGGACGAGATAGCAACGATATGCTTTGAGATTGCGCTGAGAACCTCTAAGCGCTGTTTTTGAGCAAATGCTCTAGATAGTTTAGACCCAAATGTACCTACGACTCAAACAATTATTTTAATAATTAAATGCTTAGAAGAGAAACAAATAATACTAAATGCAGTTAGAAAAGTTGTTTTCAGTTTCCGTAATGTAATTTATGAACCATGAAGCAGGATATATTCACAGAGCCAAAACAGCACAAAGAAACACGTAATCGAGCACACCGCCCAGACATCCGCTTCCTGGATCTCAATTGACTCTCGATCTTACCTGACAGTCTAATTATATTTACTAAGATAATGACCATAATAATTATTATTCCGATTTCGGTTTACAATTAATAATATTATTAGTCACAGCCTGTTTGTGACGGTGGGTGAGGTGGGGTGAGGTGGGGTGGGGTGGGGTGGGGTGGGGTGGGGTGGGGTGGGGATGCTGAGGGCCAGCCGTGTAACAGGATATATGAGAACTATTACCAAGTGATATAGCTCAATACACACACGAGTCCTGCATGACTCAAACACGAACTGCAGGAGATCGACTAACTTATCATCTCAGTCAATTATATATATATATATATATATATATATGTATATACACTGTGAGCCATAAAAAACCGGGCCACTTTATGTTTAGCTATATCTCTGTCATTTCTTTATCGATTTTTACACTTTTGCATTATTTTAAACAGGAATCAATACTCTAAAGAGCAGAAATAAACATTATCGATTTAGTCCTACATGTATGCTAAACTTGTCTTGCGAAACTGAAGACACTAAAAACACGTGAGAATCGATAAATGCTGCATTTTTACTACTTAAATGCAAACAATTCTTCAGTGCCTTTATTTGTTTAAAGTTTGTGTTCAAAATGATTTCCTTTTTCACGTACACATTTTGCAAAGCGACGTCGCCACTGATCAATTGCAGTGTCAATAAGATGTTGTTCCAGATCGTTCCAGACGGATACGACACACTGCCGAAGTTCATCAGTGTTCTGAATGCGCTGTTGGTACACGCGCTGTTCCTTAATGGACCAGATGGAATAATCGAGTGGATTTAGGTCAGGCGTATTGGGTGGCCACATCTCTGGCCCTATGAAGTATGGTGCATTGCGAGACAGATACTCAATTGTTTCACGAGCCCGATGCGCCGGAGCTGAATCTTGTTGGAAAATGAACATGTCGCCAGCAATGTGGCGCATTTGTGGCAACAAATGTTGTGCTAGCATCACGTCTCGATAATATTGGCCATTGATTTTGGCTCCCGGGTCAACGAATATAAGCTCTGTGCGACCGAGTTTCGAAATTCCCACGGAAACCATGAGCGACTTGCTGAATGTTGTCCTGGTACGCAACAGACGGTCTGATGAAATCTCTTTCTTTGACACTGAACGAGGCACATAAAGACGATCGTTTTGAGTGTTTGACGGCGCAGCAACTGTAAATAACTTTTCATCAGTGAAGAAAATGAAACCGACATCCGATACTGAGAAACGCTGCAGCAATTGTCTAGCTCGTACCAAACGAGATTGACGATTAGCGGTGGTCAGTTCCTGAGCCCGTCGTCTTTTTAAGCATTTCAGTTCCAATTCGTTATGAATAATGCGTCTGACCGTCGTTTGTGTAAGATTCAGCTCTCTCGCGATTTGTCTGGTTGAAAGATGTGTTTTAGGCTTGTCTTCCTGGCTCTGAACCAATTCATTGACGGCGGCGATATTATCTTCAGTTCGCGACGATTTTGGCCGACCACTTCCCGCAGCGCGTTCAAGTGAACCGGTAGTTCTCAACTTTCGCAGAAAGTCATCTAATGTTTTTCTTTTCCAATTCTTGTTCGGAAACTCCTTAATTAATCGTCTAGAAGAATAATTTTTGCATTCCCGCAGATTTTTAATTAAAATTTTATCCTCAAAACTCAACATTTTAAAATTTTAACTCAAATTTTCAACCATCAACTTTATTTACATTATGCTGCGAAACGGATATGACGTCATCCGCGCAAGTAAATAAGTAAATCGTAGAGATTTAATTTTTCTTTCAAACGACACAAAAACTATAAAAAAATTTAAAATACCGACCGCGATATAGCTAAACATAAAGTGGCCCGGTTTTTTATGGCTCACAGTGTATATATATGTATATATATAATTATATATATATAATAGTATATATATGAGAGACTTGCTCAAGGTCCACATACAACAACCCTATGAGAGGAGGCTCTAACCAATTGGATACCGTGTCCCATATTAAAGAGGGGCCTGAAACATGGGACCTTGAGCTAGTCCTTCACAAGGGTGATGAAAGACTTGTGCAAAATGGACATCCACACTTTAATTCTGTTGGCTCAGGGCAGAGACATGCCAAGAAATGAATATCTACAACTGAAGGAAGAGGTGTTAATACCAGGGATACAAAGTGTTAATGTATCCTATGCCGTTGAAGAAATACCAATACGTTCTGTAAACAAGTATTAATACATTCAAAAAAGGTAATGCTTGTTATGCTATGGTCTCCCTCAGGGTTCTGTGATCATGCCGCTTCTCTGTATATTCCGTAAACTTCGGATCTGGCTGGAATATTCTCCTTTGCCTGGGTTCTTTGTCCCATCAGTATGCCGACGACATGCAAACCTTCATCCATAGCCCGACGTCCAAACAGATTCTGGAGAACATAAGCTCTGGACTTTTGGGTGTTCTCAAATCGTCTTTGCCTTAATTCAGACAAGACTCAGTTCATTAGGCTTGACGGACGTATACCCAGTTTGTAAAGATTGATATGGAGTCCTTCCGGCTTATGGTTCTCCTATGTCCATTTCTTCTCTCCTTGGAGCCTTCTTGGATCCAGTCTTTTCTTTGACTGACTATGTAAACGATTACTCGCATTCATGCCTCTACCATTTGCGTCAACTCTGCACTATCAACCAGTCTCTTCCCCTCATGCGAGTACTACTCTGGTCCATGCCCTGATATGTACTAGGGCCGTCTTTGGTAATGCTGCTTACATTGACCTTTCTTATACCAATGTCTCCAAGCTCCAGTCCAACCTTACCACCGCCGCCCGTAAAGTTTGCAGAAATATTCACTTTCATTCGAAACTCCCTTCACTGGCTGCCTGTCCATCTACGCATCCAATTTAATAAGACAGTGTTTAACCAAGTCCCCTCTTCTGGGGTGGGGGATCAAGGTATGGGGGACGCACGAGCGCCCGAAGGACCATCGCCGAGTAATGGTAGCATTTTAAGCTGCCATCCTAAAAAAATGCCCTAATATTTCAGTGCTGATAGGAGTGGTTTAAGACTTCAATATACTACTATAACTAATACTACTGCTGCTGCTGCTGCTACTACTACTACTAATAATAATTTCTTTATTAATTTCAGCAACTCCGTTCTGCAGCTGCTCCGGTGCACTGTCAAGATAATTCTTGTAACGAGTGTATTTTGACATTGCATCGAATGTTCGGAGCAGCAGCAGAACCAGCTGTCATTCGTAGCTAAGATGTTGTTTGAGTCGTGTTTGAGTTTGAACGTAGACAAGACTAGCAAACCAGAGATTTATTTAACTTAATATAAAATTAGAAAATACGTTCAATTTCTAGAAATAAAATGGTGTTCAAGCACGTCTTAAGACTGAATTGAGCAAGTCCAAATACATTCATTGCCGAACCATCTTTTGAGTCTGGCAGCTGATAATAAGGCCAAAAATAAAGGTGTGTTTCCGGTAGCAATCCACCATTTTCGATTCTATTGCGCCATAAGAAAATAGTTGTTTAAATATTAGTATGCAATTTACCCAAAATTAATCCACCACTGCCCATTTTGCATTGAAAGTACACGCTAGTTTCCGAAGTAGTCTCTGCCTTAGAGAATGCACCTATAATGTCGCGATTCTGCATCTCCGGACGTTTCACCAAGGACGATTCAGCTGTGGGGTCTTTCACCTATGTGGCTTTCGCAAATAAAAATAATCACCTCCAACTCTATATTTATTTATTAATTAACCTTGAACGCGTAACAATTGGAACACAGATAATTGGTCAATGGCCTAGATAACTAATCATTGTCGAACCATCTTTTGAGTCTGACAGCTGCAAATAAGGCAATCAATTTGCAACAGCGTTTTACATCTTATCACTTAATCAGCTTTTCCTCTCACGGAGTCCTGAATTGCTGACCAAGGGCTTCATGTGGAACAATTAGCATAAATATTGTCATAAATAGTGTCATAAATAGTATCGACAGTTGCATCCTTCTTACTTGGAAGGCCTATTATACTAGTAATTAATATCATTACATATTATAACAGTTCATATGATGTTGCAATGTCAGCAACAACTCAAAACTATCATTGTTTTATATTTCTCTGGGGGATAAATCTTGGGCGAAACATTACCCCTAAAGATGCCGAGATTAAATACTGAGTTTAAGATTCTTGCCCTCATGCACAACTGTCTTGTCAGCTCTGTTCCATCCTATTTGATGAATTTCTGCACTCTGGTCTGGTCTCTGCCTGGCCGGGTCTTTCTTCGTTCGGCTGCCCATGGCCTCCTAGTGGTCATCTGTATGCACACCGCTAGGGGTCTAGGGACAGTCCAGTAGTTTGCTTTTGTTGACCCGTCCCCTCGACCTGTAGTTAGTGATCCTTCGTCTCTTTCTCCCTTTGGACCCGCAAGCACCTGTACACTTTACTGTTGTCAGTGATGACATTGTTCCCCCGAGGGGGTCGGGGGTCGGGAGCGACACTGACCTTTCTGAGTGGCGCTGTATGAATTTTCGATTACAATTACAATCGGGTGGAAGCGATATCTTTCTCCAAAGGAAAGACCCATAAAAGAATAGGAGAAATATCTAAATTTGGTGAGAAAGACACGCGTAGCTATCCAGTGCATAGGAATTTATTATTTCGAATGACGCAGCTGCTCTAGCATTCGACAGATGGAGGCACTGATTAACTGTTGACTAACTGAACGTACGTCTGCTTTTCTACTTTGTGTCAGCCGAGTAACAAACAATTCAAAAGCTAAAATGGCTAAGGTCTCGTTACTTCGATGAAGGTAAAAAGTAAAAGGTAATAAACTTGTGTTGATGCTTTAAGACAAGCGCAGCAGAGACGCCGTAGACTATAGGCAGTCTACCAGTGTCCATGATAACTGTCATCAGTCCAGGTTCCATGTAGGCATAAGCAAAAATTATTTCCATCAATCCAACCTCCATTTAAGAAAAAATTACTTTTCATCAATCCAACTTCTATTAAAGCAAAAAATTATTCTCATCAATCCAACTTCTATTTACGAAAACAGATTCCCATCAATCCAGCTTCTATTGAGGCAAAGAATTAGTTTAATCAATCCAACTTCCATTTAGGCAAGCAATTATTTCTTCAACCCTGCTTCCATTTTAAATTGATCATATAAAATAACTTAGCAACGTAAACTACGGTTTTACCCACTGAGTAGTTACCTTGTAGGGGCGCTACACAAATTTCGTAATGAATAAATTAATTAACTGAAAGCCATAACTTTTTAAGGTAGGGTCATACCGACTTAACGACCTTTGCAGCGGTGCAGCATGTCTGCATACATTGAATACAAACTTGAGTAAACCCCCGCTACCCCGTATAAGGCCATTCAGCTTGGACTAAGTGCTTCCCGGCCACCAATATGTCTTACGTTTATGCGACTGCCAGTGTCCTATCAACAAAGCCAAAAGACATTAAAAGGAAATCATTTTGAATTCCCATTAAACAATAGGTGTGGTGGGCTTTCGTCGTTTTACGACAGAAGCAGTGTTTAGTGACATTTTATGGCTGCCAGGGCAGTTGACATAGACCTTACCTTACTCTTATCTTTTTAGTTTATAGTGTCATTACGCGACAGGATCCAGCGTCAGTCCTGACGCGAGGCAAAATATAAATGATATTGGCATGACTAGCCAGCAACCCCTGTGTTTAGCTCATGCCCTCATTCCCTAGGTGGCAGCAAAAGTACAATGAGCTTGCGCCTTGCATGGCTGCAACTTTGTTGATTTATGTCTGCTGTAATTTGTGTTCTTCTGAATTGTTTAATCGTCATAACATGTACACTGTACACGTACAGCGCAGTGCGTTTGTCAGGAGCTTGATTAAAGAATAAATTATTGTTATTATTATAATTATATTGGTCGATTGATTTAAATGTAACACGTCATGAATTACAAGATTCTTTCAGGCAAGTCTTAAACAACGCACTAAAGCCAATATTTAGCCACGAAAGTGTTAAGGAACCAACATAACGCATGCAAAACCAGGTAGTAAATTCGAAGGCTTTGGACCAGCAACCAAAACGTCTGAAAGCCCAAAAGGCTTATTGTTCGGATGCGAGGCAAAATATAAGTGATAAAGTACGTTGATCGAGAACGATCTATAAAATAGATCGTTGTCAATCAACGTACTTTATCACTTATATCACAAATTTTGTTGGTATGAAGAGCCAGCAAGCAAAAGAGATGGCCGATTGATTTAAATGTAGCACGACATGAATTACAAGACTCTTTCAGACAGGTGTTAAACAACGCACTTAGAGCTCGTCTTTTGCCAGTGCAATTAGGAGTCTGTGTTTAGGAATTCTTGTGCTGGCTTTCGCTCTGTTATACGCCGATGTTTTAGGAGTTTCTGGTGAGTGCCGCACAAAGAAGGTCTTTGGTCCCATTGGAAAGACAGATGGAGCTGGGCAGCAAAATGAATGTCTCTGGTCGGAACATCGAATGCCAAACGCAGTAGCAGTAGCCTCATTATCATATACAACAGCAGCAGCAGCAGCAGCAGCAGCAGCAGCAGCAGCAATGGCCTGAGTGTCTTTAGACGAAGGCTAAAGAGCGCGTGCGATTGATTAGTCGCATCTGAGAAGCGGCGTATGCCTTCTAAGCTCACGTGGCATTACTTCATGCCTATTAATGATCACAGCCTCTTCGCTTCCACCGTTCGTACCACTGCATGTTTGGCTATCTGTCTGTTTTCGTCGAAGTCTTTGAATTTATTGGATTCTTCCCTGAACCAGTAAAGAAGGCGAGGAATAGGCGGATGAAGAGGAAGAGGAGAATGAGGGGGAACAGGAAGAACAAAATCCTTTAATCTAAACCTGAAAGGCAGTCATAGGTATGAAGTCGATGATGGTTTTCGGTTAAACCAAAGTGGAAATAGTAACTCACTATAGAATCCAGGTCGAAGTCCCTTGCGTCGGGAAACCAAAAGTCAGGATACTGTGTGCATTGAGTAAGTAAGCTGAAACAGATAAGTCTTGAATTTTGGAGTCAAGAGCGGAATTATGGGCCTATTAGACAAAATGACTAACGTGCAGAACTAGGCAATAAATTCCAAAGCCTTGGACTAGTCGCCGAGAACGCTCGAAAGCCCAACACCGTCCTTGCGCGGGAAAAACAGGAGTCGAATAACCAATATATTTATGACCAATAAGTCCAAAGATCAAGTGCAATATTTACTGGTATAAAAGGAGTCCGTTGATCGGGAGACAGATTCGTTGGAGTCTGTATCGAACTATGCGTTGGCTGTTGTTTTTGCAACGGGCTGACGATTGTTCATTTGTAAAAGCATTCCCGAATTAGCTCCAATGCCAAGTATGACAACAAAAGCAGATCGTCATAAGAATGCTTCCGATGAATTATACTGACGTATGTTGCCTTCTTACATTTACATAAATACCGACACATTTATGTATACAACGGACCGAGATTTCTGTTTTAAAGCAGTAAGAAGCTGAGTGATATATTTTCGCAGGTTCAGCGACCACCGCTGCCATTATGATCGCTTTCCAACTGAGCATGACAATGACTCACCCGGTTTGACACCTCTAGACTCTGACCTAGCACTGAGACCGACTAAACAATCTTTCTCTTGCGGACTTGATTTGACATAGCGCCGGTGAGTTACCTGGTTTTCGTGATTCAGGTTTAGCTTTGGTTGAAAAATTCGGAAATTTTTATTACATTATGCATTATATTTTAGGTAATAAAATATTGATGCGATCGGTGGGTGTGAAATATGGCCGTCGTGTGTTGTTCATGGTGGTAAGAAAGAGTCCTTCGTCCAAATGACAAACCCAGCAAAGGCAATCAGACAGCGTTTCCAGACCATTGCACATGTCATCTCAGGACAATCACAAGAGCTTTATGAGCCAAGGAACGTTTCTGGCTGAAAACAAATGTCATTAGCAGTCGGAGACGGAACGTAGCAGTTCCTCGAAGGAACAATGCTTTTCTCCGTATGTTCCACTACAATCGACTATTTTATAACCAAAGCTTTTGCAGACGGAGAAATACATATTCAGATTTGTTCCGAGAGGCGTTCTTCCCACACTCTTCGGTAAGAACGACAATTGTATTCGGAAGCAGAAATGTTCAATCATGTTCCGGAGAATTCTAGAACCGTATGCTTGCAAAATTGCCAAAGCACTGAAGAAATGTTCCTAACACGTCATGAATTACAAGACTCTTTCAAGTAGGTCTTAAACAACGCACTTAGAGCTCGTCTTGTGCCAGTGCAATTAGGAGTCTGTGTTTAGGAATTCTTGTGCTGGCTTTCGCTCTGTTATACGCCGATGTTTTAGGAGTTTCTGGTGAGTGCCGCACAAAGAAGGTCTTTGGTCCCATTGGAAAGACAGATGGAGCTGGGCAGCAAAATGAATGTCTCTGGTCGGAACATCGAATGCCAAACGCAGTAGCAGTAGCCTCATCATCATATACAACAGCAGCAGCAGCAGCAGCAGCAGCAGCAATGGCCTGAGTGTCCTTAGACGACGGCTAAAGAGCGCGTGCGATTGATTAGTCGCATCTGAGAAGCGGCGTATGCTTTCTAAGCTCACGTGGCATTACTTCATGCCTATTAATGATCACAGCCTCTTCGCTCCCACTGCTCGTACCGCTGCATGTTTGGCTATCTGTCTGTTTTCGTCGAAGTCTTTGAATTTATTGGCTTCTTCCCTGAACCAGCAAAGAAAGCGAGGAAGAGGCGGATGAAGAGGATGAGGAGGATGAGGGAAAACAGGAAGAACAAAATCCTTTAATCTAAACCTGAAAGGCAGTCATAGGTATGAAGTCGATGATGGTTTTCGGTTAAACCAAAGTGGAAATAGTAACTCACTATAGAATCCAGGTCGAAATCCCTTGCGTCGGGAAACCAAAAGTCAGGATACTGTGTGCATTGAGTAAGTAAGCTTAAACCGATAAGTCTTGAATTTTGGAGTCAAGACTGGAATTATGAGCCTATTAGACAAAATGAGTAACGTGCAGAACTAGGCAATAAATTCCAAAGCCTTGGACTAGTCGCCGAGAACGCTCCAAAGCCCAACACCATCCTTGCGCGAGAAAAAACAGGAGTCGAATAACCAATATATTTATAACCAATAAGTCCAATGATCAGGTGCAATATTTGCTGGTATAAAAGGAGTCCGTTGGAGTATGTATCGAACTAAGCGTTGGCTGTTGTGCAATGGTCTGGAACGCTGTCTGATTGCCTTTGCTGGGTTTGTCATTTAGACGAAGGACTCTTCCTTCCCACCATCAACGACACACGCCGGTCATTTTTCACCCACCAATCGCCAATCACCAATAATCCGATTTTGCAACCGGCTGACGATTGTTCATTTGTAAAAGCATTCCCGAATTAGCTCCAATGCCAAGTATGACTAAAAAAGCAGATCCTCACAAGAATGCATCAGATTAATTATACTAATGCTACGTGGCCTTCTTACATTTACATAATTGTCGACACATGTATGTTTGCAACGGGCCCAGATTTCTGTTTAAATGCACTAGGAAGCTGAGTGATATATTTTCGCAGGTTCAGCGACCACCGCGACTGCCATTATGATCGCTTTCCAACTGAACATGACAATGACTCACCCGGTTTGACACCTCTGGACTCTGGCCTAGCACTGAGACCGACAAAACAGTGGCTTTGCTGCTCAGTTGGACATAAGCGTTTATTTTGTAATTATTTGTTTCTTGCTGCTGCTGTTACAATAAAGATATATCAATCAAAAACAATCTGTCTCTTGCAGACTTCATCTGACATAGCGCCGGTGAGTTAGCTGGTTTTCGTGGTGCAGGTTTAGCTTTGGTTAAAAAATTCGGAAATTTTTTATTACATTATGCATTATATTTTAGGTAATAAAATATGATGAATATTGATGCGATTGGTGGGTGAAAAATGACCGGCGTGTGTCGTTGATGGTGGGAAGGAAGAGTCCTTCGTCTAAATGACAAACCCAGCAAAGGCAATCAGACAGCGTTCCAGACCATTGCACAATCACAAGAGCTTTATGAGCCAAGGAACGTTTCTGGCTGAAAACAAAAGTCGTAGTTCCTCGAATGAACAGTGCTTTTCTCTGTATGTTCGTCTGCAATCGACGATTTTATAACCAAAGCTGTTGCAGACGGAGAAATAAATATTCAGATTTGTTCCGAAGAATAAGAAGGCATAAGAACAACAGAGTGGTGTTCTTCCCACACTCTTCGGTAAGAACGACAATTGTATTCGGAAGCAGAAATGTTCATGTTCCGGAGAATGTTAGAACCGTATGCTTGCAAACATAGAACGAGAATTCGTGACTACAGGCTTTAATATTCGTAAATATTCGTGAATATTAGATAATTTTAATATTCGTAAATATTCGTAAATATTCGTTGATGACGTCACTGTTTTCCTTTTGGTTACGAACTTATTTAAGACTACTAATTAAGAACATGTGCAGTGGTTATGCGGCGCTATACTAAGTGCTGTGGTCCGTAAGCTGGTATACGCTTAGCCAAATCTTACCCTACCCTTGAGGTACTCTAAAAAAAAAGCCGACCATGACCAGAGGCCCGGGAATCTATACTATAGAGCCAAAGGTGACGAATCTCACAAGTTTTGGCTTTGTGGTAACATTAATACAATAAAAATTATCATTTGCGCGCTAAACTGTTTCACGCATAACAATATAGCCTTTGTGTTTGTGAGACAGAACCAAGGGAATGAGACACCTTGTGTATAATGTTCCAATGCAGTGAGGGCAAATGATCTGACCCTCTCTCTCTCTCTCTCTCTCTCTCTCTCTCTCTCTCTCTCTCTCTCTCTCTCTCTCTCTCTCACACACACACACACTCACTCACTCACTCACTCACTCTCAGTCTTTGTCCGTCTGTCTGTCTGTCTGTTTCTGTATCTCTCTGCAGTCTCTTCAATCTCCGAAAACCCCACACTCAGTATGGGTAATGCAGTATTATGAAGAAGATTCGTTTCAATTAGTTCCAATGATGCCTTCAGCTTAGCGCTTGCCTTATAAGTCAGAGGCGGTTGACTGATAAGGAATGAGGCTGATGCATAATGTCGCTGTATGTTGTTTAATATTGATGTCACTCGTCTAGGTCTAAATATCAAATAGCTACGATGCTCAATGCCAGCCTTAGGTATAGGCTGCTTAAAGGCGGCATTTTTAAGGGGCGGCAAATTCCGGAAAAACACACGATGGCCACTTCCGTCAAAAGATGTCATTTATGAGTAAGGATTTTGAAGAATTAAGAATTAAAGGAACTTGAAATTTTTAATATTCGTTGGCCATTTTAATATTCGTCAATATTCGTAAATTTCTAAAAATCTTAATATTCGTAATATGCGCATACTCGTTCTATGCTTGCAAATATGCCAAAACACTGGAGAAGAACGGCAACTGTTTTATGAAGGAAGAAAATGCATACGTAT
This sequence comes from Aporrectodea caliginosa, assembly GCA_020284085.1. Classification (NCBI taxonomy): domain Eukaryota; kingdom Metazoa; phylum Annelida; class Clitellata; order Crassiclitellata; family Lumbricidae; genus Aporrectodea; species Aporrectodea caliginosa. Next base: position 156,157 of record JACEVL010000507.1, read on the forward strand.
GCTCAAGCATCCCCGGTAACATCCAACTATTCAAACCTAGACTGCATGCCTATTTTATTGGTAACGGTACGAATGGATATACTGTATGTGCTGTAATCAACTTAAGCAGTTAAGACTTGTAAAAGACTAAAAATATAGCATAATATAATTATTCGGTCTGCCACTCACGCAATAATAAGATGAATGGGTGACCCTACCAGTCGGGATTTCTTTCCTATAGAGTTTTCTATTCCCATTGTTTCTCAACTAGTTACTATATGATAGTACTTAGAAAACTTGTTCTACGTTTGTTGGAACAATAAAATGTATGGTTATCGTTACGTATTTTCTGAATCGAGTAAACAGCTCATGACTGCAAAGTGATCGGAGCAGCGGAAGACTGTTGCCATCCGTTCCCGATGGAACAGCAGTTACTGTCGTTCAGAGGAAGAATTATTCAAGTGAATTCTATTCCTGGAAGAACGGGTTCCGGATGAATGTGAATAGTCACGAATCCTGCCGAGAATAGCATTCATCAAAATCAGTTCCTTTGTTCCTCCTCCATTCTGTCGGACCTTTCAAAAGGTTCAAGACGTCGTAGGACATTTGCACGAACACCTTCCACTGTAGTCTGCTCCTCACATCCAGTCATTGACCATGATCATGCGACCTGCAACGGTGACGATATATGGTCGACTCGGATCGATCGCTCGAGCGATAAGTCTGGCACGGACAAAGGGCAAAACGATCAGTTACGCAGCTTTAACGTCCGTTCGCAGCTGGCAAATGGTTGCAGTTGTAGGCTTTCATGGAAATTCCGTTCTCTAGCTTCATTTATCACACGACGGAACAGGCCAGGTTAAGAGATTTGCATATCAAGGCAAAACAGCCTTCAAAGGCTTTTTGTACTAAGCTAAAAACCGTTCAGATTCCTTCATGTGGGCTTGCGATTTCTGGTCGGAATGACAATCGAGATTTTCTTGACAGTGGAGCATTAAAAGAGCAAAACACAATTAGGTCACAAAATCGATAATCATATATTAAACTCACACATTGTTTAATGCCGACAAGTTTCTTACTTTTGCAAAGATAGCAACCTACAGGTAACTACCATGCGTGTTTATAGTGTTTATAGGCTTCTATGTCCTATGTCCAAATTTGTTGTATGCAGGTCGAAGTCACAAACAAGATCAAAACATTCCCAAATGACTCCTTCTATAAGATCCCATTGTGCATTGATACTCATTCCCCGACCTCAAAGAAATTAGGGTCTGAATGGATGGCCAACAGGCGGCGTGAAATTGCACAGCCAGCCACATAAAATTTTGGTATGCGGTTTAAGTTGGTCGGTTCCTTTGCATTGTAAAAATTCTTTCATCCTAATTCTGCACCTTCTGCCATGAGCTATTTTCAGCCAACCACTCTTGAGGAGGTTCGAAATCTTATCTTGTTCTCGCCTAACAAAACCGATCACCTTGATACCATTCTTACATCCTTTCTGAAAGAGTTGTTTGATGCCCAAAGTCCAACCATTACATCGGTTATTAATTTCATATCGCATGAGAAATCCTTCCCATTTCGGTCCATCAATTAATCAATTTAATTGCTCCCAAAAACGCAATTGTGAAAAACAGGAGAGTTGTCAAATTACATGCACGTTAATTTTGGTGTAAGATAATTGGTGAAAATACATGGAAGCAACAGGAACATCTGATGGGACGAGTATATATTATTACAGGATAAACGATTGTTTGCAGTTGAATGTTTGCAGTGGCATGGGAATACTAGAGAGAATTTGCTTGTGCTCATGCCATATAGTTTATCCGCGGCTTAAGAAACCTTCCCTTGATCCTGATGTCCTGTCCAATTACAGACACATCTCAACTTTGAATTTCATATCTAAAATACCTTTTCAGTCTGCGTATGGTAAGTTTCATTCAACAGCATCCGCACTATATATGTATATATATGTACATATTATGCATATATACAGCATATCTCCGAAAAGCATAGAGCTAGCTTCTTAAGACGCGAAGTTTTTTGGCGTTGATGAATCGATAAACAGACAAAGATACATCCGAAAACTGACAGATAGGCCTATCAATTAGAACCGCGAATGATAAATAACGTTTGAAATCTAGATATAATAGAGTCACCTTCGAGTTATATACCACGTTGTCTTTATACATTTGAGCATTTCCATTTCCTAGCGCACCCATTCTCATAACATCAGTTTATCTCCGGTGGAAAATCGCCAAGACGTTTTCCAACTCGTTTTTCAGGAAGTCAGACTTTGGAACAGGAGGTCGTAGACATAAATAGTCCGGATATGAAATACCGACGAGTTGGCTAATCTATCCAGCCCAGACTTAGCCTTGTCTTTCCTTGATATCCGTCCTAAATCCGGCTTAACTACCACTAACGTCATAAAAATAAATGCCTAAGGTTTGCAGACGGTTACCACCCGCACAGGATCATTGTCTTGTTCCGACAATAAAGTCTCGTGTAATTTAGCGCTGCTCTCAAACTGTATTTTATTACATCTGTAGCGACCGATAATAAAGCATTTACGTCCAAACAAAAGGCTTTTGCTTGCAATAAAAAATTGATTTGACTGCATGCAGCCGAGTGTTATGTTTCCAAGCAATCTATGGATATCGGAGTCCTTTCCAGATGTTACGGTTGCATAGCCATAGCAGCGAAACGATTGATAGCACTGTTATAGTTGTGGCGTGGCGTGCATTAGAGTCCTTGGGTATTAATTGCCTGAAGTCAGACTACATTTATCTGATCAGTGGTATAGATACAGAGGGTTAATGAGGTGTTACGACAAACGGTCATTCAATTTAGCGTGCTAACGTTCTATGACAATATTTTTTCAATACGCCTCAGACCCAAGACCTCTACTGTTAGTTCCCCTATAATTAAACCGTGGGTCCATTTCTGCTGGTGACCTGCAATCGCCCGTATTTCATCCATTTACCATTTGGGTTCACGGTCATTGTCTATCCGTTCGTGAAATTAGTTTCAGTGCGAAGTAATTTGTGTCTAAGAGCGCTCAAGCCACACTCTGACCTTTGATAGATTGTTAAAAAGTGCTCCTAAAATTAATGCTCTGTTATATATACACAGGCTATATTTGTGTGTTTGTTTATGTTTATCTCCGGTGGAAAATCGCTTAGACGTATTCCAACTCGTTTGTCAGGAAGTCAGTTTGGAACAGGATGGTCGTAGACATAAATGGTCCGGATATGAAATACAATGGAGATGGCTAATCTATCCAGCCCAGACTTAGAATGTGTCTTTTATTATATCCGTCCTAAATCCGGCTTCACACCATTCACGTCATAAAAATAAATGCTGAGGTTTACAAACGGTTATAGTCAGGTTCGTTGTCTTGTTCCGACATTAAAGTCTCGTGTAATTTAGCACTGCTCTCAAACTGCATTTTACTACAGTCAGTAGCGACCGATAATAAAGCATTTTCCAAACAAAAGGCTTTTTTTGCAGGAAAAAATTGATTTGACTGCAAGCAGCCGAGTGCAGTCGTTTCCATTCAATCTATGGATATCGGAGTCATTTGGAGATGCTCGGCTGCAGCCTGCATCAGTGAAACGATTGAAAGCACTGTTATAGGCCTGGCTTGGCGTGCATTAGAGTCAACGAGGATTAATTGCCTGAAGTCAGAGTTATCTAGTCATTGATAGTACAAGGGTTGGTGTGGTAACGACTGAGGGTCATACAATTCAAACAGCTAACGTTCTATCAATTTTTTCTCAATACAAAAGGAAGCCAACACAGCTACTGTTAGTAAATATAGGATGTTCCTCCTGGTGACCTGCAATCATTTCATCCATTTACCATTTGGGTTCACGTCATTGTCTATCCGTTCGTGAAATTAGTTTCAGTGCGATGCAAGTATTTGTGAAGAGCGCTAGCCACACTCTGACCTTTGATAGATTGATAAAAAAAGTGCGCCTCAAATGCTCTGTTATATATACACGTATGGCTGCATGTATGCATGCATGTGTGTACAGTTGTGAATGTATGTATGCATCCACGTATGCACATGTAGTATGGGTGTATGTATACGCAACTACGAATATATCTATGTGTCATTATTATTATTTATTAACTTTGTAACGCACGGTCGCGCCAAAATGTGAATCTGAGGCGCGGATAGTCAGCGGCCAGGAGAAGATGCAGTTAGATATCCAAATGCTTGAAAGTGAAAGAAATAGTGAATTTTGAGCCGCTTTATGAAGGAAGCGAAGTATAGGAAGAGAGAGTGGCAGTCGTTTCCATTCATTGGGGCAGAGGAATGGAATGCTCGCGGACATTCTGCATCGTGGGTCAGCTGAAAGACCCGTAGCCTACTTGACGAACGCAGGCAACGAGGAGATTTGTAAGGAGTTAGTATTGTATTGTAGCCTACTTATGTATACATTTATATACTTGTATATAAGAGTACATATTATGTATACGACTTAGTATATAATGAATATATGTATAAAACATTGTATGCATCTGGCTATTTGTATAGCTCTTCAGGAACCACAGAAAGGCGCAAAGAACACGCGTTATGTTCCGATGACAGTGACTTCCGTTGGCAGACGTTGCTATTGACAGGAGTAACTACCTTCAGTATGGGAAACAAAGGACGGATGGCCATTGTCCATTGTGTAAACAGCATCATTTCTCTAAGTATTAATTACGACCAATGAGTCTTCCACTGTCCACTCGTTCTTCCCATTCGCTCCATTGATCCGCGGCTTCTTCCATATGACAAATACTCCGTCGATGGATCCGAATACGACGACGATGGAGCGAATGAATACCGACCGCCACCGCCTTAGGTCAGTTGGTCAGTCGGTCGGTCGGTCAGTGAGATCGGTCAGCGGGGAAAGATTACGCGGTCCGACCAGGAATCTATTAGTTTGGACGACGGACGATTGAAATGACCGATCAACGTTTGTTCTGCGACGGTCTGTTAAACAATAGACAACCATATCGCCCGTTTTCACTGACCACAGCACAGAATGGACCTTTACACTGGGCGGCGTAAGGTTCGAAAACAAATGCTTGGGTCAGTTCCACAGATTGTTGGCCATGTTCTGAACGTTAGGTTGAAGAAGGCCGTCGATGTTAAGAGTCGCCGAATTGTTCCTCTTGTTCAGTTGAAATTGGCAATATGGTGGCCTCTACCCACCATTATTTGTAACTGCCGCTAGGGGGCATATTTATGTTGCCATTTTAAAATGAGTGAGAGTCTAAATGAAGCGCAGGGCTACATAAGGAAACCGCGTTCTCTATAACTCAAAGGATTTTATGCATAGACCTATAGTATACAATAGGCCACTGAGTTAACTTCCCTGTCTATTGTACACCATTTTAAAACACAGTTAAAACTGTATTTGATGGAATCACTGTGTGTATAACATAGTTGTGATGACTGATTGGTATGTATAATTCATTGGTCTGCATGCACTACTGCACAAGCACCACCTTGTTCATTTCTGCACCCTTGCACATTTGCTACTGGTTTTCATTCATACTTTGCTGGTCTGTGTTACTGTACTAAGAATAGTAATGAGAAAGGGGCGGAACGATATTGTACCTCTTGGGTTAACCCTTTGACACCATGAACTACTGCAACAAATGTACATGAACCTGTATTTTGGTTGGTGATCAATAAAGCTTGTGAATTGAATATATTGAATTGAATTGAAAAATTAGTAATGTTTACGCTAGCGGTTCCATGACAACCATAAATATAATTAAACACTGAAATAAGCCTACAACTACTTTCTCTGAGTGCATGATGGATTGGTGGTAGCATGGGCAGAATCAATTCGATCTCTAGTCCTTCCCTATTGCTTTCCTTTCTTCTTTCCTTCCTCATTTTACTTCCTCTCTTACTTCGTTATTTCTTTTCTCCTCATTTCCTTCATTCCGTTCTCTTCCTTCTCCGTTGAGAATTCGTAGCTTAAGAGATGTTGCGTTCGATTGTTTCGATCGCCTGTAGTGATAGCGTTTGCTTAGGCGTGTTCTGAATTGAGCTGAGGATTTAGCTCACGAGTTCTGTTCTTTTTCGATTTACGATCGATCACTTTGCATTACTGTGGATTTAATCCTTGGATTTAACCGTTGGATAAGATCGAAATTCTAGCACGCAGGTTCGCTCAAGCAAATCTGTATTGTAATCTAAACTGCATGCCGTGCCAATGTCTAAATTTGGAGAAAGAGATTAAGTAAATTCAGTTTGGAAGTGATCGCATATTTCTGACTGTGAATTGCCTAGTATTAATTGTAGCTTTCTATTTGAACTAGAACTGTGTCTTAGGGTCTCAGAACTTTTGTTAAAATTAGTTTATAATAGTTACTATTGGAAATTCTGTGTAACTGTTAAGTCATTCTTAATAATCTTGTAAAATGTCAATCTACTCATTCTGTAGATTTACGAGAAGAGATAAAAGATTAGGAGAAGGTATCGAAGGTGGTTCCCCCATTTCCCTCCCTGCTTCTGCCTTAGATATTCTGCTGCATAGGTTCGATAACCTGTCCACAAGCATTGCTTTGCACCAGACAGATTTAGCCGACCAGTAAGCTGAACAAATGCATAATTTATCAGAAGTTATGCAGCGCCTTGATGGTGTGAAGGTTTCCCTATATATCACGTTGATTCCGTGAGACGCTCTTTGGACCCAAACCGCACAAATCTTCCGCAGTTGCTATGTATAACATCGCATCGCCTGCCCCACTAGTCCGTCGGCTTATGTTACAAAAAATGGTTATACAAATTTTGGGTAGAATCTTGGCAATGAAGCTTAAATTCATGATATGCACCTCGGGAGCCCAAGAAGAAAGTGAAGCAAGGTTTGCTGTGAAACTCAGTGTTTGTACTTAGACGTTGCGAGCGCTTGAATGGCCGACCCAGTCCAGACTAAGTATTAATGGGAAGAGTAGAACAGCCTTTCCTTGGCCTTCTTTAGAAGCGGTGTCTGGGTCTGAACCCTTAAGACCGACGGCGAGATTAATATCAGTCTCACGAGGAAATGGGCTGCTCAGCCTGCGCCTTCCATTTCAACAGCTCCTGGTAGCGTCAGGGATGGGCACTTTTGGGCAGTAATTGAAATTACGTATTTGAAAGTACTTGAAATTACTCAATTTGTAATTTGTTATTTTGTAATTCAATTACATTTCTCATGTATTTTGTAATTTGAAATTACATTTCATGTCTCAAAGTAATTTGTAATTTGTAATTCAATTACATTTTCCAAGTAATTTGCCCATCCCTAGGTAGAGTCAGGTTTTGGAAGGTGCGAACCATACGCTTCTATAATTAGCATCAATCTGCATTAGCGACAATCCAGCCACTGTCATCTACGAGGTCACACGTCTCCTTATAAATATGTGTAAGTATGTAAATAAGTAAGTACATTCTTTATTAAACCAATTGCATATCCGCACTCTGATGTACATGTCTTCATAACAATCAACTGTTAATATGAGTACAACATTCTAACCATAAAAGTCTTGCGCTGTAGATTATCTGCAAGAGGCAGGCAACGGTCATGCGATCGCGGTCGCAGGGCATATTTTGTCTACAGATATTATATGACCAGCGTAAGCACCGTAATTTATGAGACCATCTAAACATATACAGAGTGAATCAATATTGTTTTTTCATATGCTCATCTATATGCATGGTCGGGTAAATCGTTTTCTTTTCTTGTTGTCTCCTTTTCCTCTGATCGTTGTATGATGACAACACAAATTGCTAAGACCTTCCGTTTCGCCGCTTATGACACGCAACATTTTTACGTCGATCGTGACACTGCTATAAAGGGTGCAGACAGTTTTGACTTCAGGATTTTGGTCTAGAATCTGGCCACCTATCTGTAGCGCAACCGAACCCTTATTCCTTCTGATGGTTGTCCCATAAATTAACCGTAATCGTAATTTACAATCGTAATTTACAATCGTAATTTACAATCGTAATTTACAATCGTAATTTACAATCGTAATTTATGATCTCAAAATTTATAAAGTGCCACTCAAAAGCCAAGCGCAGGGCACCAGCTTATTCACGAGCGCTGCGTCGAGTCAGAAGGGTTGTCCAAAGGGTAGGCCGTAGGACCTCCTCGTCCGGTTTCCACAGGGTCAGAGAGTCGGAGTAGTTGTTAAGGCGGGTGTCGTGTATGTGAAGAATTGGAACGTGGAGGATCAGATGAGTCGTGGTAAGAGTTCTTAAAGAGGTGAGACTTTAGTTTCGAGTGGTCACCCCGACGGGTGATCGATGGAGGAGCCTGAGGAAGGTGATAGTGGGTGATTGGTAATGATGGTGGAGGAACCGAACAAGTGCGGAATTCGGGAGGCAGATCGTTCCAGAGACGTGTTGAAAATTACAGACCATTTCTAACCCTGGAATATAAGTCGTCGTCAATCGAGGAAACGAGAAGGTAATAATATAGGTAATTGAAAACTAGAAAGTCAAAATATTATTAAAATATTATGAGACTAAGAAGATCTTAAAGAACTCTAGGACATAAAATGACATGATATGTCACGGTGACCAAGAGGCCAACGCGCCGGCTTTCACCTCTGAGACTCGGGTTCGATTCCTGGGTCCATTATGTGAAGCATCGCATTCAGAACAGTGCATGGGCTTAGAAGCCATCTTCTTCAGCGAATCCAATACACAATGGAAGTCTTCAGTCTCAAATCCTTGAACTGTTTATATGTATGTTTCAGGTGCCTACCGATGCTCCTCCGGCCAGCGTCCTCCACTGTGCACTGAGCATCGCATAGCCGACGACGAGTCGAGTCGCCTCGTGCTGCGATGTACACCGGGTTCATAGTCCTGCTTGTCCTCATGGTCCTCTGCGCCGTCCTAGGAGCCGTCTACGCCTACATCTACTACACGTGGATCAACCCAAGGCGACACCGGATCCGGAAGTACGTTCTCCCTCAGACCCCGCCGAACGTTGAGACACCAAACCCCACCCCGGCCAAGGGCGTTCACGTTTTCCTCTTCCGAAAGGCCTAACACCCCGTAATGCATGAAAGAATCTCTATTTACATATGGATCTTTAACTCTATCATAATACCAGTGGTGCTTCTTATAGTTAACCATTCAAAAAGATGAGGAGTTTTATCGAAATGTCGCTATATAAATCCTATGTATTTTGCATTACAGCTGGTTCTGTGGAGATTCTAAATAACTTACGAACGCCTTTGACGGTGGAACGAATGCCGCAAATATCGAAAATTGGATTATAAGCCTTGCTCTCTGCAGACGCAAGACAAGATGCCCGTCGGACAAACAAACAACAGCCTCGAGATGGTTAGCCGAAGATGATGGATGTACGATGGAGATGATTGGATGACGGAGGAGATGATGACCAGATGACTACGATGATCTGAATGAACAGATAACAGATCAGATGAACACTGTGGAGAAGCATAGTAGATCGCTGTTGCATGTCTGCTGCTGGCTCTGTACAAATGCCTTTCATATCCATCCGATTGTGTGCTGTTCGTTGGTGCGTGCGAGAGTAAAGAACAGCAAGATGCATATTATGTACACACATGATATATACCTGTATATGTATATCTGTAACATTATGTGTGTATTGTTTGAATCTTTGGACTGTGTCTGTGCAGACCATTGTGTCTATCGTACTTCTGTAAATATTTATCTTTTCCTTGAGTGCTACTACAGGCCAGCTAAGATGTTGCTGTTCAAACTTCAAAGATAGGGTATACGTACGTAGCTACTGATCAAACAATCATTATATAAATACGCATAATACATATTCTCCAGCAGATACTATATATATATATATTATAATTTATTATTATATATATTATTATTATATATATTATTATATATATAATTATATATATATATTATATATATATATGTATCTGCCCTCCAATCCGCAGAGAAGGGGTGTTTCTAGTCCCATTTGCTCGAACTGTAGCTATGCAAAACTGAGCTTTTCCGTGGTGGGCTCCCACTTGAGCTGCGCCTGCTCCCTAAGACTCTTACTGAAGTGTTTTTCACTAGACTTAAAAACTATACTTTTTGGCCGTGCTGGAGTCAGGAGTGCCTCTGAGTAGGCCTAGTCCTCTAAGAAATTACCGAGTGACTTAATGAGTTAGCGACTGACTTAACAACTTAGTCGACTAAGTCACATGCTTATCAACTGACTAAAGTCGCTTAGACTTGTCGACTGACTTATAACCACTTGCTATCGACTTCTTAGGTAATCCGGAATGTCTAGTACCGTAGTTACCTTATAATGTAATGTATTTTATCGCTTACTGTACTGACAGACCGATGACTGTAAACTGTAAATACGAATTAATGAAAGAAGATGACAGACGCCCACGAGTGTTTATAAAAGGAATAAAATACGTGACTAAGTTCGAGGCCGCACTGTAGTGTTCGTTCAGCCTTCAATCCATTCGTATTGATTAATTCGATTGGGTCCAACCTATTTTCAGAACAAGGCAACCTTAATAAAATCATTCAGTAAACGAAACCTTGGGGCGCGGTGGTGTAGGGGTATGTTCGGTGCCTTGCAGCCAGGAGGGTTGCAGGGTCGAATCCACCTCAAGCCGTCGTGTAGGGACCTTGAGCAAGTCCTTCGAGCACAATTATTGCTCTGCGATATAATTGCTTCTGCGCCGCCAAGCCGTGTGCACTTCTGAGGGTGGGGCAACCTTAGTAAGAAGGGCGTTATCAACGATCAGTTGTATTGTAACCTAGCCTTAATATAGTTTTCTGCCAGTTATTTCTTGATCCTAATGTCGAGCAACGTTCCTTGCATTCAGCCACCGTATTGCGACTATTTCTACACCACTTTACATTCTAAAATAGTACTAGGCCTATGTCAGCAGTTTTATTTAATAGTAATCTGATATCGACTGATTGCAAGACTGTTAATCTGTCGCACTGTGACTCGTACCTTAGAATGATGCAAGTGTCGCGTTTGTCCTACTGCTGATGTCTTCGTCAAAAGTCGAAACTAGCAGACCGCGATTTAATCAAAATATAAAGTGAACAAAGCCGCTAGTAGTCAGTAACTTAGCAACTGTTTTCGACTTGAGGGCTTAGCTGCGGCGGTGGCGGCGGATGGTGGCGGCTGGGGGGGGGCGGCTATACACTGACCAGCTGCCTGCATTTTGTCGGATTTTTTCTCCAGTCATTTGATGCGTTAATTAAACGAAAGATGAACCTCTGCTATAGTGTTTGGAACCGAATTAGGCCAACACTCGCTTACTCACACCGCGCCTTCCTACTCGGTCAATGCACTCGCTAATGTTCGCTCGCTCACTCTCTGCAAGGGACAGCATAGACCAATGCTTGATGAAAGCGTCTGCAGGCTAAGCTGATATCCTTCTTAGCACGTGCTGTATTTAGACCTGTGTAATTAGGTCAAAGACCTAAATGAATGCGGTCAACAACACGTGCAGTTTCAAGTGACGAAGCATCGTATGCCGTAATTATCCTCTTTGTTTTACAGAGTAGAACTAATATGCAACGCCACCTGTTGAGTCACACTATCTGGGTCATTGGCGAATGGAAAGCCTAAGATACACCAAGAGGTAAACCGATTAGTCTGTGTGTGTTGTAGTAGTCCCCGGAGTCGCTAACAGAAGCGTTAGCGACTGACTTGGAGAGTTAGCGACTGACTTAGCGACTGACTTGACCAAGTCACTTGCTTTATCGACTGACTANAGCACGGCTAAAACCCCAAAGTCTGATAACGAGGGCTGATTAGCAGCCAAATACTCTAAATTAAAAGTCGCAGAGTCTCTGCCTAAAATGTTCGAATCAACTGGCCAACGGCCCGAGAAGTCTCTAAATTAAAATCAAACAGTTCGAGTGGCCCATGGCCCGAAGAGTCTCTAAAAACATTTATGCAACGCGGCGGCCAACGGCCCAGACAAATAATTAAACAATAATCAAAACTCTCGCCGTTTCTCGGCAACAATAAAAAAAAACATCACACAGAAAAGAATCTCTTTAAAAAGTCAGAGTCCATCCAGAGTCTGTTCAAGGCTGGCATCGTTCTGGATCAGAGTCTAGCGATAACGGGCGGGTAACCGCACCGTTCGCTTCGGTCGCTCAGCGTTCGCGGCAATAGCCGGCACCGTGTCCATAGAATCATCTACAGCAGCCAGGTCGCTGCTCGCGTCATCCAGGCCCTCGTCGTAGCAGAGACGAAGTTTACCGACACAGCGGCCCATCAAATCGTCGTCGTGGTGCGCGTCAGCCGTTGGCACCACGTCTCTCGTCATCGAGGCAGCAGGAACACGGGGAAGAACTTCAACCGAACCACCTTTAATGGCTGCTATTACTTCCCCCAACAAGGCACCCAGGGCCTGGGGACAGCACCCGATTAAGCCATTCCCACTAAGGCGGTGGTTAGATGTTATTAGCTGGTCAATTCCCAAGAGCCTACAAAATTCCCGAAACGGTTTCCCGACTAACATCATAACCCGCTGGGCCAGAACTTGTGGCGGTGCCCCATGCCCCATAACTATCTTTTCCATAAGGACCCTCGACATCAAGGGTGCATCACATTTGCCCCTTGGAATGGCTAACACAACATCAGTGACTCTACCCATAATAATCAGAAAGAACAGGAACAGTAGTCCTACTGCAACCAAACTAATTAATTGCTTGCCCGCAGCAATCCTATGCGAAAGTGGTCGCCGCCGTAAAGACTGTGGAGCTAGGCGCTCATCTACCATCTCACTCTGGTGAGCCAACACCACATTCGCAGCCCACTCACTCACAGCTGGCTCTATAATTCCATCGGCCAACATGCCGTCCAACTGGGTGTGAACAACAATTCTATGCGGCAGCGGCTGGCGTCTCAAAGGCTGGCGCACTGGACGCGCATCTCCCGTCTCTATCTTATGCGTACAAACTGAAGTCCTTCCTAAGTCTCGGTCAGTGACAGAGAAAACATCACTGTACTCAACCAGCAATCCGCTAAGTCTTTCTCTAATTTCTGGCGACACATCGTCGGGCAGATCGGCTAACAACATTTCACTAGGCGAAACAGCATCTTTCGGCCCTGTACTCTCATCATTCTGCTTACAAGATTCAACTTCTACCGGGTGTAAACCTCCTAACATCTGGTCCTTAGACAAGCGAACTTCATTCTCACTCAAATTCACAATCCTAACGCGGTTGTCCGCGTGATCATCGACCACTACACGGGCAAGATGCACACCAGGCTGAATTTCTTGAGCCTCAGTCATCCAAGCAGGCGCTATAGTAGTCAAATCCCCATACAAAGTTTTCACCGGGACATCGCTCTGGCACCTAGGGGACATTATTACCTCCTCGGCAACGATCACGCGCCGGCACCACATCGACCCATTACCTCTCACCAGGGAGATACGTTTACTGTCAATATACAAGGCCCCAGTCCCAAAACTTAAGCGACAGCGATGCTCCCTTAACCAGTCCATCCCAAGCATGGGCTCAGCAATTTGGTCGGATACCAAAAATGAAGTATGAACCTGTAAACCACCCGCTATCTTAATAGGCACCTGGACCTCCCCAAGGACACGTATAGAAGTGCAATTAGCAGCCATCAAAAAGCGATTGCAAGAGAGAAGCTCTAACCCATCGACGGTAGATGAAGGCACCAGGCTGACCTCCGATCCAGTGTCGACCAGGCACAGCTGCGATCGTCCGTGAATCGTCCCTCGGATGTAGATGGCGTTCTTGCTTGCTCGGTCCGGCAGGTTCGGACGAGTCGTGTTGTTGCAGGCCACCGGGTCCGGTGGCATCGGAGCTTGTTCATCATCGGCCGGTGCGTCGTCGTTCGGTCGGTTGCGGAAGCGGCGTCGTTGACGGCAGTTACGCGAGATGTGACCTGCTCGTCCGCAGTTGTAGCAAGTCACCGATCGTCGCGTGTTCTCCAGTGGCGTCGTAGCTTGTTCATCGGGGCGAGCGTCTCGACCCGGTCCATCGTTCATCGAAGTTCCTCGGCGGATCTCGCGGAGTTGACGGTCGATTCGTTGCTCAATCTCTCGCTGGAATCGTCGCTGCTCCTCCATCTGCGTAGCCAGAAACCGGTCCAGCTGCGATTGCAACTGGGGGTTCACGTCGGTTTCCTGGGCTCCACGAACTCTGTTCGGCTGTCTTCTGCGGTCGTCGGGGTCGGTCGCTCGCTGGTAGGCTTCCAAGCGAAGCGCCGTCCGGTAGGCTTCATCAAGAGTCTTTGGCTCTCGCTCGCGTACTTTGAGCGAAAGTTCTCGGTCTCTCATCGCTTCCAAGAAGGAGCCTTGCGCGATGATCTGCGTCGTCTCGTTGGAAAGGCACCGTAGGCAAGGACAACCAGCCGTGGAATCTCATGCAGCAGGTCGCTCAGGTTTTCTTCGGGTCGTTGGCGGCGATAGTACAGCTGAGCACGGAAAGTTTCTGCTTGGCCCTCCGTCCCGTATCTTTGGCGAAGGCGTTCGACCAATTCTTCATAGCTCGCGCTCGGTTGAGCGCCGAAGTCCCAAAGAAGCTGCGTGGCGGCCTTCTCAAGCGAACATCGTAGGTAGTCGACTCGGTCTGCGGCCGTCCACTTGTTATGCCTCGCGCAGACCTCGAATTGCACTAGGAACGACTCCAACGAGCCCGTCCCATCGAACTTGCCTGGTTTCATCGGCGTCGGCCGATTACGCAGCAAACCACCGACACTTTCCAGTAGATTCGTCGTAGAATTCATCGGCTCGCCCGTCTTTTCAGTCTCTTCGATCTTTACGCGGCCGTCCGATCTCAATTTCGTCTTTTCTGTCGTCGATTCGCCCGTCTTTCCTCGGATGCTCGTCCTCTCCGGTTTCACGGTCATCCCTTCTTCCCTGTCTTCGCGGAAGCTCGGTCTCAAATTCATCTTTTCATCTCTCGGGCCCATCTTTTCTCGGAGCTCGATCTCACCGGCTCTGGGTCGTCGAAGTTGATTTCGGACAGCACACGGATTCGGTCTGACGGCATCTCCATCGTTGCTCTCCTCGCGGCTGGCGTCGACGTCTCGGCAGGCGTTCGGACTTGACTCGGCGTCGGGAAGGAAAGATCTTCCAGGAAACGGCTGCTGTCCGGTTTCGTCCCGATCGCGGCCATTCGTCTCGCAGCTGGCGTAGAAATATCGGCAGGCGTTCGGACTTGACTTGGCATCCGGAAGGCAATCTCATCGTCATCGTCGTCGTCTTCTTCCCTGTGCATCATCGGTTGATTCTATCGTCGTCGGCTGGCGGAAGACTCGAACTCCACTTTTTCTGGTACCAGTGTCGCGGAAAACCCCTCTTCTCTCAGTCGTCTGGTTAGACGATTCGAACCCTTGTTCGTGGTGCGAAGGCAGAGGTTTCTGCTCAGGAGGCAAATAGTCTCGCGCGTCGCTCGAAAGAGCGCAAGTCCGGCGTCTGGAGTATAGCAGACGGCTTAAGGCGCTCGCCGTTGACGACGTTATCAAACCAACCAAGACAAGTCAAAGTCACTAGGTTTTGAACCCGTATCTTCTGCCAAATCGTCCACCCACTCTATCACGGTCACACAGACCAGCAACGGCAGACAGTTTCACAATCGAACATCGAACATCAATTCACCAAGTCAGAGCACACCTAAAATACTACTCACAAGCGCCCTCTATATATACTACTAATGAGGGGGGATACCTCGTGCAAGGGCCGGTCGTGCAAGGCCCGGGGTTCGTGCAGAAGCCGGACGGGGAAGGGGATACCTCGTGCAGAAGCCGGACGGGGAAGGAGATACCTCGTGCAAGGGCCGACCGTGCAGAAGCGGAGTTCGTGCAGAAGCCGGACGGGGAAGGGAGATAACTCGTGCAGAAGCCGAGCCGCGCGGGGAGACATCTCGTGCAAGTGGCCGGACGGGGAAGGAGATACCTCGTGCAGAAGCCGGACGGGGAAGGAGATACCTCGTGCAAGGGCCGAGCCGCGGGGGAGATAGTTCGTGCAGAAGCCGGACGGGGAAGGAGATACCTCGTGCAGAAGCCAAGCAGGACACACACGGACAAGCAAAGGGACAGAACACAGGACATGCACACATAGGCACAGTGTCACGGCAGAGACACGACACATAGGCACAGTGACAATTATGCACTCAAAAACCCAAGCATGCCAGACCAGCTCCCGGAGAGCAACCCCTAAATTCCTCCACAATATATAGTGATTGGGAGGGGGGGGTCGAGAAATATTGAGATTAGGATGATGATCATAGGACCCGTAGGCCTACCTAGGCCTATAGTGTCGTGCCATTAATTTTGTATAACTGTTCGATCCTGCTCTGAAGTAGTCTGAACCCAATGCGTGTGGATAGTGAATAGTGTGTGCCGTTAACCCAGTGGGCCAGTGGTCGGGGTTCATTTTCAAGCCAAAACAGAAAGCTATTTAGAAATAATTTTCTCTACTACCGCCCAGTGTTGTGCACGAGACCAAAATTCTAAGACCAAGACCGAGACCAAGACCGCGTGGTCCAAGACCAAGACCGAGACCAAGACCGCAAGGTCCAAGACCAAGACCGACACCAAGACCGCAAGGTCCAAGACCGAGACCAAGACCGGATTGTCCAAGACCTAAGCCTCAAGACCATAAACGCAATTCTCACTTGTAGTGTTATATATTCCCATAATTAAAATCAGATGCTTATGATATTTATAGTTACAGTTTTTGTCCCCAAGTTTGCTAGGTCTCATGAAGAGCACACGTACTATAGCTAAACACACTCTCAACAGGCGCAGCTGTTGCGAATAAAAAAATTTTTCCCAGTTGAGAAAATTCCCCGCCAAATACCTGATTTCCAACTCTTGCCCGACTGCCCGACTACTAATTTTGCCTTGAGTAACTGCATCAGTGTAAGCCTATATATATTATAACTAGTCATTTAAAGACTAGAAGACAGTTTTAACTGTGTGTCAACGTTTTCTTGTCGCTTCTGATAAAAAGCGAACAATAAAACTTTAACGAGGTTGAACGTTCTCTCTCGCTTTGTCCTTGGCGGATCGTCGCATGAATTCGAAGCTATCTCAGAAATACCTAAATAACCGGAAATAGCGACAACATTTTCACACATAGGGCCTATTCCACTCTCGTTCCCACCAAAGGTGCAAGGCCAAGACCAAAGGCGAATGACCGAGACCTGACGCCCAAGACCAAGACCACTGTGCCACATGCACCTTTAAGACAAAGACCAAGACCAAGACCGCACCTTTCAAGACCAAGACCAAGACCGGTAGGTCCACACCAAGACCGAGACCAAGACCAAGACCGCATTTTTTCGGTCTCGAGACCGAAAATGTCTTAGTTTTGGTCTACTCGACGAGTTGGCGGTAGCGATGGGTCTCGAGACCGCGGTCTTGGTCTCGAGACCGTCTCGAGACCAAGACCGCGGTCCGAGGCCACATCACTGCTACCGCCACCTCGCGTCGAACGCAGCTACAAAAATGAGATGGCCTACAACTTCACTGTCTACGTCCTTAATTCTTCTTGACCTTTCGTCTCGTATTCCACTTCATCTTCATTCCAATCTTCTTCCTCCGCTTCCCATCAGCTAGATATGTTAAAAGTTAATTGCCTCTTAAAAGCTGCTTCGTCTGATAAGTTTTAAGTTGCTAGCTAATTTATATAGACCTAATATTTTTGTGTTATTTGCCATTAGAATGCTAGTTTCATCTTAAAGCGCTGCATCAATTATCGATTTAAATAAACTAAAGATTAAAATAAGCTACTCACACATTCATAGCTAAAACTTATAATACAGCGATTACAGCCAATACATCAAAAAATTAATGTAATCAACCTAAGACGATAATAACGAATAATAGTTCTAGCATCAACCTAGGCTTATCAAAGTGTATACAGATCGAGGGACTATAGAAAGAGCTACAAAAATCTGTTTATTTGAAATATTATTGCACTTTACTTGCACAATAGTGAACTGTAAAATAGACGAAAATGTAATAAAATATCCCTAAACAAAAATAATAATCACAATGGTCTGCATCCATCTGGTTTGAATTTGAAATTATGCTACCGCATTACTTACTTACTCATGAATTTAGTGTCCCGCCTATATAGCATCTATGTTTTGCATCAGCCATACTTGACAACGCCATATCAGATTTGTTTACTTGTTGTTAGATGGGATTTCTAACGCACCAAACACGCCTCCGTTGATTCTCCCATCTAAAAACGCTTTTATGTTGCTCTTTTAAGCAGAATTTCAAACCGAAAGAATTTAGATGGTGACTTGTGTTCAAAACTCGTTTGAAAATTTAGTTTTATGGTGATAAGAGCGATGCTTCGTGGCATGTCCAGACTTGTTCAGTGTACGTGGTCAGTTAATTGCAGCTGAACCGGACAGAAGGATTATTGATTATTCTGATATACGGACATTTAACTAATGCTTTTAAAATTTAGAACGAAGGTTTACAGCTTTGACTGTTCTTGTTATTTATAAACGCTGCATCACATAGGGTAAAAATTCAAGAAATAGTTCGTTCGAATTCGTGCTGCGATTGGCAGGCGAAGAGAGATGAGCGCTGGTAAGGGAAAGCGGGGCGCAGATGGACCGCTAGCCGCGACCAGCAGCAGCGGCAGCAGCGATGAGGATTCGCCACGCCACCCACCTGTATCTTTTCAAGAGACTGCTTTAGAACCGCAGCCTGAGCAGGACTCAGCAGCAGCTGTTTCTCCCTTAGCCGCTGGGGCTGGGAAATTGTTGACGAAGGGTGGCTTAATGTCAACGCCACGAATCGGCCAAATGCAGCAGCATCAGGATGTGAGAAAGCCGAAACTGAAAAAGAAGCGAGCTGACCTAACAGTTGGGGACTTGGGAATGACAAAGACAACTCTGCAGCCAGCAACGCCAAGAAGCAGACCTCCAAGAGGTGAGTAGCTGAAGATGGAGTAAAGAGCGAGAGCAGAGCGTGGCAAATGCAGTATAACTATTAACATGACGTTTACCTTGGTATCAGTGAATGAGGTTTTCAGATTTAATATTCTTTCTATCTTAATGGCATCTGTCTCCTTTTTACATAAGCACAAATTTAACTTTCCAAAGCTGCTCTGCACAAATTAATATGTTGAGCATTATTTCATTTCTGAGTGGCAATTTATTTTTGTGTATGTGTGCGCGTTTGTGTGTATGAATGTATGAGTATCTGGACATTCCCCCGGGCATTCCCCCCAGATATTTCCCCCGAACAGTAAGTAGGTCACTCTACCATTGTCCATGATAACTGTTATTAATTCAACTTCTATTGAAGCAAAGACCTTCTTTCATCATTCCAACTTCTATTTAAGCAAATAATTTTTTCATCAATCCAATTTCTATTTAAACAAAGAATTTCTTTCATAAATCCAGCTTTTATTTAGGCACAGAATTGTTTCATCCATCCAACTTCTATTTAAGCATAGAATTCGTTTCATCAATCCAGCTTCTATTTAAGGAAAATAATTTCTTTCATCAATCCAACTTCTATTAAGGCACAGAATTATTTTCATCAGTCCAACTTCGGAGGAAACGTCGGGGGGATGTCTGGGGAAATGTCCTAGACTCGAATGTATGTATGTGTGTATGCATTTCTTTGTATATGTGTGTGAATGCATGTCTGTGTATGTGACTGTGTATTTACATATGTATGTATGTATATGTGTAAGTACGTATGCATATATGCAACTCTCAAAGGTGCTACTTACAAGAAATGATGCCTAAGTTCATTACAGGTAAGAAAGATGAGGTTAAAAGAAGGGTTAACACACCTAAAAGTTTCATCTTGAGGCTTGAATGATAAACTTGACCACTTAAGTACAGTAACATGCTACTTTTACTTCATTACTGCCTTTGCATTACTTACTGAAGCTATTATGGTATTCGAGCATGCCTGTTTCAAAGTTTTAATTTTCCTGAATCAAGGTGCCTTTGATGATAACTGGTGACAGAGGTACATAAAAAGCATCTGACCCTAACAATCTACCAAGTCTATCAAACCTCGCCCTCAGACTTTCTCTCCTAACACCTGTAATTAATTAGTCTAAAAATTGTCATTTCATAAAATCAAATTAATTTCTATCACCTCAAATCCGAACTCTTCCTCTTCTTCTGGTCTTTCTACACACTCCAGTTCCGGACACTATCCACTGTAGCAGGCTACCTGTATCTACCTGCCTTCTGTTGAATTTTGATCTGAAATCAGACTTTACAAGGCCCTACCCTTGCCATCCTTGTCATGATTGGTGTGGACCCTGAAGTCATAGTGGGACATGTTACATAATAGGGAGAACGATTTAGGGAAAATGTACATTGTGACCCTCTGAATTTTGTCAATATCCTGGTTTCCTCAACTGTTTTGTTGCTATGAGTGATTGGACAATGAAATACATAAGATCATGATGATGCCCACTTTGCTTTATTTACCTCTTGAGGTACAGTATGAAGGTGAACTTGTTCCTTTTGGGTCTACTTTAAAGAGCGAACCTGGTGCATTGTCAATGGCTGGGCGACCATCTGGAATAACCTTCCTTCAGATCTGCCTGATCTTTTAGCTAGGACTCTGCATAACCCTTTACAAGCATCTGGGGTTGGGCTGGGAGTGCCTCTGAATAGGTATCTCAGAGGGGCACTATATAAGTCCTCTGAATGAACTGTATGTTGTGATTTAATATACCTGGGAAAGTGTATGCATGCTACAGCTATGCAGACTTAGAGGAGTCTCAAATGCAAATATTTTACTTTTAACCCTAAGTTCTTGATATGTATTTTTAAGCAGACACTGTCTTGCAATGTTGCTTAGAGATCATCATTGTTTTATGCCACTTAAAATGCAGGATTGGTCAAGAATTTTGTATGTGTAAGTTAAGAGACTTGATAAATTTCAAGTACATATAGATGTACATCACAATCATAAACTTCAAAAGCCACTGAACATTAAACAAATTGCAATCATTGCAGAAGTGTCATTTGAATAATGATTAAAAGCATTAACTACATATTGGAGCATTCAAACTCTTCATTCTTATCACTGTTGATACATATGACCACTACCACCATAAGTGTACTCAATTAATTAAGTGCTTTAATCAAGAGCCCTTCAATTCTCTCATTCTGCCTGCTTCTTGTTTCTGAAAAACGGTTAAAAATTTGAAGTCATTTGCCATGTGCAGTCATTTCCAATATTGTTAATCGAAATGATTTCGGTTTGATAATGGATGATGACAATGTCATGACAACAGTTATGATGAGTTGGCATCAATGGTGGTGGTGGTGTTTGCTGTGGTGGTGGTCAGTGTCATCATCGTCGTCAATAAATATGAGACTGATCTATGATTGTAGTGATTATTGCATTGATGATGATGATCATAGCCATGAAGATCATCATTAGGTCTACACTGCTCCACCACCTTAAACACCACCGCCATCATCATCACGACCACCAATCTTATCAAGCCAATTATTTGTATTGTTTACATGTAATGAAACATGTATTATGATTATTAAATTTGCATCTGAAGCATCTCCGCTTAACAATTATTATTACCAGTAATTTTTTATTGTTTCATCTTAGCATTCTGTGTCTAAATGAAACAATTTTAAAGGCTTAGATTCAGTTAAATTCCCTACAATTGTGTAAACTGAAAGCATAGACAATATTGACCAAGAAGAAAGTTTCTATTTCCTGTGAATTAATTCTTACAACCTTGAGATAAATGAGACAGATGTTGCAGAGGATTATTATTTTACCTGAATCATGGTTGATTACCTGTAAAGGTGCATTCTAGCTATTCACCGATGAAACAATGAATCCAGGTAGAAACAGATAATGAAACACCTGCTGTTGCCATGGAAGATATTATGTATTTGCACATGCTCCGTAATAGAGATCCACAGTGATCGCTTAAGGTCTGTGGCAAACCACACGATAAGAACAAATTAAAGGAGCAAACATGTATAAGACAGAGAGGGGCATTCTCATCCTACTTAATCTAATCCAATCCAATCCAATCTAATGACTTCTGTAGCTCCATTATCCTAATGTGCAAGGCACCATCTGGTGGTTGGTTTAAGCGAAACAATAGTTACCATCCTAGAGATCAATGATAGAGAGACTGTCATAGATTATATCAAAGTAAGACTGTTTTGTCTTTCTGTCTGTATGTCTGTCTGTCTGTCTGTCTGTCTGTCTGTCTGTCTGTGTGTCTATTTAAAATAATTGGCTTGATTAGATTGGTGGTCGTGACGATGGCGGTGGTGGTTAGGGGGTGTGGTGGTGGTAGGCATAATGATGGTGGTGGTGGTTAGGGTGGTGGTGGTGGTAGGCATAATGATGGTGGTGGTGGTGGTTAGGGTGGTGGAAGGCATAATGTGGTGGTGGTTAGGGTGGTATGGTGGTGGTAGGCTGCAGGCATAATGATGATTTCATGGCTATGATCATCATCATCATTGCAGTCATCACTATTTATCTCTTTGTCTCTGTATGTTTCTCTCTCTCTCTGTGTCTCTCTGTATCTCTGCCTCTTTGTCTACAAGGTGCAGAGTTCAAGATCTACATGTAGGACAAAGTGATTACCCTGTCACCGAGTTAAATTTATATCTGTCTGTCTGTTTGAAAAATTCATAGAAAGTCATTTGTCTTCAGTGGTTTAGAACAACTGTAATCGTCATTTAAAAAAGCATCTTGTATCATTTGAGCATTATCCTTTCACTGGACGTGAAAACTGTCTGTAATTTAGGCAGAGCTTCTGAATGAGACTGACGTTAGCTGATAGTCTATTCTAATGCGCTGATCGTCTGTTAAGACTAAGCTGTGCACGAATTGGAAAGATGAAGAGAGAGAGAGAGACAGACAGAGAGAGAGACAGACAGACACAGACAGACATACAGACAGGCAGGCAGACAGACAGAGACAGAGACAGACAAAGAGAGACAGACAAACAGATATGAAGGGACACATTCACCGGGCATTCATTCGTTTTCCAGTTACCGCTTATTAACCCTATTCAGCAGTGCTGCAAATCTCCACTATAACACTGTGACTGATGTCAGGACCCGCTGTTGTTTGTTGCAAAATAAGCGCCGTTTCTACCTGTTGTGGTAGGCAGTGCGTGCTCGCAGAGGCATCAAGGTATAGGTGTAAGACGCGATCAATGCTCCCTAGATCATGGCTGGAAAACACGGACGGATGGACGGACGGATGGAGGAGCTGTGTCCCACGTATTGACCAAGCGTGTTGTGTGTTAGTAGCAGAATGATTCGATTGGCTAAGAGATCATATTTCTAATGTGCTGTCAATGAATGGCCAATGTTTGCGCATGCTGAGGATCTTGATATTTTTGCGGCAGTTACAAAATGCAATCAGGTGTTTATTAAGTTCTGGATTTTGTCTTAATTTCTTTGAATTCTTGAAATTTTTTAGAATGTGATATATTACATTAAAATTGAAACAATGAAGCAGTTATTGGAAAGTATATCGGTTCCTAATACACTTTATAAAAGTCCAGATACATTTATTTCTTCTTTGTTTATTGAATCCCAAAAAATGTCAAGTAATAATAATACTAATACTCTTCGTTTAATATTTTCAAACTGACAATTAAGCAGGATGATTACAAATCAGTATGAATGGATGATCACAAGTTATTACAGGAGTCGAATTTAACTGCATACGGCAGCAATGCAAGGCGCCCATCACGTCCTACATCTCATTTTACCAACGTGCCAATTCGCGAATGATAGGCTGAGTGGACCTTTGGGAGGGTACAGGAATCGATCCCACTACCTACTGCTCTTCACGCCAATGATGTTACCACTACACTATGGAAAAGAAAATGCAGATTGTCATAAAACATTAACATCGGTATTGAGAAACAACCAGTAAAGGAACCAGAGTCCTGCTTAGATAGGGCCACCAAATTAAAAGCAGTACAGATGACGATGAAGAACAGTTGTCTTGTTAATTAAACATGTAACAAAATCTTACCTATAAAAATAATTGGATCATATACATGACCCACTAAACAAAGACTTGAACTTAACTAAGCTATAAAATTACTGTCGTTTGTCATCATTATTTTAAGAAACTGCGCAGTTGTTGTTTAAATACCATAACTGTTTAAATAACTGTAAAGTTGGCAAACATTGAATGTGTACAGGTAATGCATTCCATTCTGTTGGTCCAATGCATTTAATATTTAAATATCTAGTGTTAGTTCGAGTGTATGTGCTACGAAAGTTATCTTGTCATCTTATAGAATAAGTATGAATTTGAGAGGACCAGTACATAAAATAGGCCTAAGTAGTAGCCTACTTAAGTCTCCTTGGCAACATGACATCAACAATAAACAGTGCAATGGCCGAATGGTAGTGAAATCTACATGCGAATGTGTCGTGAGTTTGGCGGCTGCTTTTCTTACAAAGGGCAAATGTGAGCAACAAGAAACAAATCAAACGACCGTTGCTTGTCATGCAAATGCTTTTTGAGGTTACTGTGGCACTTAATGTGATCTTAGCAGCGTAAACACCATTTCTCACATGCTATTTATGTCGTGGAAATGCCAAACAACTCGCTTAAATTATTAGTGTTATGCTGGGTAAGAAGAAATCAGTGTGGATGACAATTAGTACATGGAGATCTGTTGTTGCGTGACCTGATATTATTTAGGATAGAGATTATTTTTTATTTATTTTAATTAATAGGTTTCTGCAGTGCAAAGAGGCTATCAAATCCCAAATGGTTCAGTTGTTTATGCATCAAAGCTTAACCCTTTCGCTACCTTGCTTGCCAGATTTATCCGGCGGAGGAAATAAATCGTATTCCCCTGGGTGCCAATTTTACATGTCTGTTTTATAACCTTGGTATAGGGAATAACGTTGCTTATGGTCACCCATTTTGTTTACTAGAGAAATATATAGTAAAAATGAAACGTGAAATAAAAATAAAATACATAGCGTTTACATTTTATAGCCTATAGAAATATAGAAATAGTTCTAGGATGTTGATCTACTGAAATTTATTTATTGAAATTGTTCATTTTGTTTACTAAAGAAATATCTAGTAAAATGAAATGTGAAATAAAGATATAGGCTACTATGTAAAGTATGCAATGTAGAAATGTAAATGTAGAAGTATACTGTACATGTTTACAATTCTAGTTTGAAGATATTCAGTTAAAATGTGTTTACTATGAGAAATAATTTTCCTCAGTGTGATTTGTTTCTGAAAACCAGTGTTGTTTGTGAGGAAAGAACAGTAGAAAGAGATAGATATTCAGAAATGTATGGAGGAGACAAGTCACAACTAATGCCAGAATATCTGTTGTTAGATATCCAGGTCCACAATCAATCAATCAATATTTGTTTAATCTACTAAAGGTTGACATAGACGCAATGCTAACATCTAGTAATAGTCCATGGGGGAGTCGATGAAGACTCTACAGCCTGTCCCCAATTCTTTGCCAGTGTCCAACCAGGGCCTATAATAGTGTTTTTCATGACACAAAGTGTGGTGTTGACAATGTCAAGAGTGCAGTTGACTTTAGGAGTATGTAATGTGAAGTATGAATTCAAGAACATCAGAAAGTGCGAATTTTTAAGAGATTGACTCAAGTCAGCTACACATGATTTCATTCTAATACCTGAAAATTTAAGTACCACTTCAAGTACCTTATACAATATAGTTTTACTTACCACGCTTATTCGGCTCCCCAGCTCTTGCCGACAGTTTGAGGAAGAGTATGCAGTGTAGTTGACATTTCAGAGTATTTTAGGCACTGTGTCAAATCGTTACTCCACTTTTGACATTTCAGGGTATTTTAGGCACTGTGTCAAATAATTTATCCACTTTCTGAGTTTTTGAAGCAATGCTATTTAATAATTGTATTTTCCCCATATGTTTTTTTTTGCTATGGTGTATCTCGCCTATCAGATTCATGGCGGGCGAGCCAGTTGCATGTGTTGCCACCGGTTAGATAGAGAGCCAACTGTGCACAAATGAAGCATGTTTTGGCTATGATGTCAATCAGTAAATGTATGCAGATTCTATGTTAGATTTCAGATGCTGAACTAATACACAAGTACTGCCTGTGTTGATCATCCCTAAAGTAATGAACCCTAGATTTTTTTGCATAAATTGTATTCATACGTATGATTCTGCACATCAGCCAATGTCGGTTGGTCGACTGATCGACCTCTGCATCATTTCGACGGATATTTTCATCTAAATGCAGAATTTGCCCAGTGATATACCGTATAAATGTTCAATTACATTACATTACTTATATAAATAATGCATCAAGTACTGATTGAGTTACATGCCTTCTTACTTACATTTAATTTTACATACTTTCAGATCCGCTGCCAATGCGAATGCGTGCTTTACCACAGAGTTTTTGGCAGCAACCAAATCGACCACACAACGTGTCACCAGCAACCATCTACCCCGTCTTGCCCCCTCTTATAACCAGGGAGGGCGAGGATGTGTCAGGTGTGTCGTAGTTATTTATCATGGTCCATCTTTTAATTGGCCTTTATTCATGACTGAATAGCTCTCGCCTGGTCACAAACACAGCCAGAAAATGAATTGATGGCTGTAAAGATAGATTTAAAAATATAGTCTTAATTTATTCTCCTAAAAAATGTTATTTCTGAAAATAGTAATGCTACAGCACTGAAGGACATGGTGCATTCATATTCTTCAGATCAACCCATTGGAGAAATCTTCTATTTCAATTAGTTGTAGTGTTCTCTGTGACTCGGTCCATTGTACACAATCACAGCTTACCACATGCTGCAAAACTGTAGGTCTGTAGATAACCACATATGCAGTGCATTTGAAACAAGTTTGAAAGACACTTCAGATGTATACATAATGATGATGATGATGACGATCATGATGACTAAGACGACGACGATGATGGTGAACATGAAGTACATAGTGTAAGGGTTAAGAGTTTCTCCCATGCATCCTGTAGGCCAGCCCACTCAATCTTTCACTACTTGGCTCACTGCCCTTATTAATCTGTGAGTATGTTTATCTGTCTGTCTGTATTTGTGTCTGTCTTTCCTTTTATCTGTCTCTGTTGTTCCCAATGTGGGTCACTGGTCTACACCAGTGTTTCTGTTAATGCCCAAATGACCGTTTTTACGTCCGAGAAAATCGTCCAAAACGTCCAAATTTGTCGGTGTGATAGCCGAAAGCAATGAGCTACGTCCAAAAAAATTCCAGGTCAAGACGTAAATACGTCCTCTTTTTGGACTCTAATGGAAACACTGTTCTACACACTATACTACACTACACATACATTTAAACATGATGATGGCAGCAGAGTGGTGATGCAACTGGCTATGTAACTTTAGATCTTCGTCCAGTCACGCCACCTGATGAATATTCAGAAGATGAACGAGAGACAACCAAAGACAAGACGTCACGAGGTGCAGCAGCAGCAGCTCTGCCTCTGTCAAAGACAATGCCAACGACACGCTCTGACAGGCACCATGGTCGACAGCCGGAACGATCCATCACAGTCACAAACACAGAACTGCTCTCGAAGCTGTTCGAAGTCATTGAAAAGGATGGCAAGAAGGCAAACCAAAATCCACCAATTAAAAAATCAAGGTATCTACATGCCATCACTTTTTGTTTTATAAGTCGTGATCTTAGCTGCTTTTTTTGGTTTTCTGGGCATGTTTACAAATACATGGTCCAAAATTAGAACAAATTTCTTGTACAGTGAGTCTATTAGAACTTTTAGAGGGGTATTCACATTTTGGAAAAGTCTCAAATGGACCATGACTACAAGATCACAAATGTGATAATTGAAAAGTAATAACATCCACTGATCTTGGGACACAGTTGCCAATTGGTTGGATAGCTTGCCTTGTAATGTGAGAGTACCTGTTGGACCCTCTCTTGAGGTGGGTATTTTTTATTATAATTACATAGGGATCTTGAGCAAGTCCTTCACTCACAATTGCTCAGTACCATCGATTGATGCTTGGTCATTAGAAAGTGGCCCTTAAGAAATGTGTAATAATAATAATAATAATAATAATAATAATGGCACTTGTCCTGATGTGTCTGTTTGTATTCACTTGGCATTTGTATGATGCCTTTCAAGTACCTGTGCACTTCATTGTTTGCCTAACTAAGGTTAAATTTCTGCTTCTCCAATGGACTACGAGTCTTGATTGTAAGCAACCATTGACTGATGTCTTGCCCAAATATCGAACAGCTATGTTGTCTTGCCGATACCCGCCTGTTTTCGGCTGTTCTTGGAACACCAGGATATGTCCTCCACGGGTTGCTCCCCCCAGCGAAGCCAATGGTTTACAGCCTACAACCAAGACACTATGACAGGGTGCTGCCAAAAGCTGACAACCAAATGAGGAAAAATGTATAGTCAGAATGTTGTTCGCATACTAATTATGTCTGTCTCGCAATAGCGCTGGTCATAGATAGATTTTGATGTTTGATGTTTTGTTGTTTATGTTGATTTATATTGCTCATGCTTGTTCACCAGAGTGCTGTTTGTCAGCTGGTTATATTAAAGAATATACTTACTTACTTACTTACATTATGGTAACCGCGCTATAGAAGCTATTAGGTTAGATTAGGATCAGATTAGATAAAACAACAATTTTGTCTGTGTATGAGTAATGCTCAAGTAACTGGAAAAGGTCTTCACATGCTGTCCTCTCTCTATACAGAGGGACCAATAAATTCCTTGTATGTCGTTTAGCCTTGTTCTGAAATGTTTTTCAGGCAACGCAAGTCCACACTGCTTGCCACAGCAGCAACTGGAACAAACTTCTTATCAGGGCGTGATCCATACATGATCGACTCAATTGCAGAGAAACTCTTTCCACAGCTGTCACTTGAAAACAGTCGGTCGTACGCGTCTTACTGCGGAAACACGCGGTTACAGCTGCTCACACTAAAGGATGGAGACAAGATTGTGACTCTGCCATCTCTGACTATAGACCAACAGAACTATCCACAGATGCTATCTGAATTGGTCACTCACATATAGTGACCAGTGCTCAGGTCTACGTTGTTGACGAGTTTCTGACTAATCTGCAGTGTTGTTGTTACAACTGTTTTTGACTGTGTTATTTCCATTGTGCTCTGAATAACTGGCATTGGGGTAAGGGGAGTTGTGGTTCATTCCAGCTTCTTGAAACAACCGTATCTGCTGAGGTGGTTTGCGGCATTTCTCTCCAAGACCAGGTGGAAAAATGAAATTTTTTTACAATTTTTGATTGGAGTATTCATAAGAGGCATAGTAGTTTTTCCTTGGCAACCGATGGTGTTGAAATTGGAAAAGGACTTGGTTGATGTGCACTGATTTTAGATTTCTCAATCATGGTTCTTTTTCAACAATACATTTTTTTTAAATTCAAAAATGTTAATTAGTGAGGGAAGTTTACATTTCTGTAAATTGACTTTTCACCTGAAGAAAACAGTTCCTCAGCAGAAAGGATGGAAATTCAATTAACTGAAATGAAAGGAGATATTTAGAGTCTTGAAAGAGTAAGTAACTCCTCTTAGCTTTATTTAGTTCTCTTGAACAGTGAAAGGTTTCATTAAGAGCTGAATGGCACTTTGTGAATACTTAAATTGAACCTCTGTAAACTCATTCAAAGGTCTTGTATTTATTTTATTTAACTCTTAATTGCATTGTCCTGCACTTCACATCTAGTGCATCTTTTATGCATTTATGATTTTTTATGTGTCATTACGTATTTAACTCTTTCTGTGATTTGGTTTTTGTTATTTAGTATTTCTGGGCAAGTTAATTTTTTAAACAAACCCATTTACATTATTAAAGGAACGTCGCACATGCACCTTGAGTAATTTTCAGAAGAAGTTGTATAGCTAAATATATGTCCACTGCCTACCATTACATTTATCTGGCTCATCATTTCTACCATTGCCCAGTAGAATGCATTCTCTTCCACACCAAGGCACTTTTCTACACCACTTAATCAGTGACAGCCTTAGACCCACTGCACCAAAAGAATCGGACATACCAAGAAAATCTGCTAATGCATTTTAAAATGAACATGAATTAGGAATGATGTTAACATCTTTAAAAGAAGAACAGTCCCTTAAGCTAGCCTGAGAGGCAGCCACGGATATGAAGTGTCAGTGACTTCATGTTTTTTGATCTCTGCATATGAGAGTGGGTGGCCAGTCCTGCCCCTCGCATCTCATCTTCTCACTAGGGCGGCACATGTGGAGCAAAAACATAGAAACAACTTTCTGTCCTGGTGGGGATTTGAACCTTCCACCTCTTGGTTGACAGTCCAGCATGCTAACCGCTAGATTGTTGCACACCCCTCTTTAGGTAATACACATAATCACTTTAGCCATGAAGCTGGTTTGCTTTGCTGACCTGGTGCACCTTCCCATCGTGCTTCCCACTTTCCTGCATATCTGGATTTGTCCCTTGCTGGTTCAAGGGCTAATGAGAAGGAAATGGCTCTAGTGAATGTTGGCTCAATGCCCCAGTTTTATCATGTAGAAGACTTTACTTGAAGCCTGCAACATTTTCCACTATGAGCACATTGCATTCCATAACTACAGTTTGTGCATTGTATCCAAGCATCATGCAAGTGAATAGATTACAGCAAATAGCAGGTTTAGCCTCTTTGCTGAACAGGTTTCTTATAAATTAGCTGTTATACGAATTCTGACTGCAGAACCATTATACAGTATGAGTTCATAACTATAATGTTGCTCTCTGCAGATGGATATTATATCTAAACATAGTTTCCACAGCATTCATTTGTGTGTGCTTATAGGTATCTTGTAACAGGAAACTGTAACTTTGACCGTCATTTACAGTACCATTTGAAAATATTAGACTAGACTGGTCTGATGTCATTTTAGTGTTTGCTTTGTTCTTCAAGCGTTGTACGATTAACCTTTGAAGAATTTTGTGACATTTCTGTGTGAGATACTTCTGTGACCTTTAATATACCTAATGCCATTTGGATTAGGTATTGAAGAAAGGGTCTCTAAGTACAGGCTAGACATGCAGCTGATGAGGACTGTTTTTACAGATCAAAAGAGTATAGAAGTGTGGAATTGATTTTTCGTTTTGCTATATTCTTTGGTTGGTAAATATGTGCACAGTATCGTTTCGAAATATTGTAGCACTTGTTTGATCAATGAATCGTCTATAGCACTTGTTTGATCAATGATCAATGTATCATCTCTAGCACTTAATGCATCTTCTATGTTTGATCAAAGTGTATCATCTACTAGACTGACCATCTAAGAAATTATGTTACTTTTGGCAAGCAATAGTCTTTGTAAAACAATATTTTTCACCATAAATATTTGGTTTGTGTATGAGATCATGTCACTGCACAAACCAGTAGATTTTAACGGACAGCAGATTTGGTCTCTTTGTTAAACTGGTTTTCTAACACATGTAAGCAACTTCCTACTGCATAGGCTAACCATCACACTGTAAAAACTTTTCTTCTGATGCTTTTCAACTTCTATTTCTAAAAGTCAAATGCCACTTGTAGAAACCATTTACATAGACTGATTAAAGTAAGACATTTGTATGGCAATAATTAATCTTGGACTTTTACAACCTATGCAGAAATCAGGTCGATTTAGTATCTATACAATGCTCTTTGTTTTGTCAAGTGCATGACTAATTGCAGTGCAACGTAACTCATTTGTAATCATGATTATAATCATAATCGTAAAATCCAAATATCCAAAACTAAAAGCTCAGTGCTGGGCACCAGCTTATTCACAAGTGCTGCCAGAGTGTTGTGGCATTCTGTAAAGCAGCATAAATTACAGCATTCTATACGAGTTTTGGTAGGCTAAACACAGCACTAGTCTTTCTTTTTGTATATGTTGATATTCAAGAAGCCTAAATGTATTTCTATTAATTTCTTGCCCCTATCAGGTTCATCAGTATTTCTCAT
This sequence comes from Aporrectodea caliginosa, assembly GCA_020284085.1. Classification (NCBI taxonomy): domain Eukaryota; kingdom Metazoa; phylum Annelida; class Clitellata; order Crassiclitellata; family Lumbricidae; genus Aporrectodea; species Aporrectodea caliginosa. The sequence goes on from JACEVL010000507.1 coordinate 188,117, forward strand.
CAACTTGCTCAGAGGACAGTAAATAATGCTCTGAGCAGAATTAAAGTCTATTTTCTCAAAAACCATTATGTTAATGAAAAAATATATTTTTTAAGGAAATGTAATATTGATAATGGATTTTCTTATAGCCAAAGACCAGCTTTTCTAGCTTGTAAGTTCATACTCATCCAGTTGCAAGAGAGGAAGAAGAAGATCAATGACCACTCTTGATATTGCAGAGTGCAGCATCATGTATCATTGTGCATGTAATCAACTTATTGTTATGACTATAATAATAAATAATAACAATAATTAGTATCATTATTAGCAATACTGCTACTACTAATAATTGTTAGCTGATTATGCCCATAGATTAGGCAATAACCAAAGGTGCTTGAAACATTTATAGGTAATAATAGTTACTGTTTATTCCTGCTGAGCTGATCTTTACCTATCTAATCTTTAATTATCCTGAAACTTTTATGACGTCGTTAATGCAATGCACAAGGCATCAAGTGATGGTTGCTTCTAAGCAAATCCTCATTCCAAAAAACAATTAAATCGGACACAACTAACTAAGCTGTATCTCCTTCGCTGTGTAGCACTGTGACCGATTGGTTGGAGTGAGACAAAGTGTATGGGTTCGAGCCTTGTCCGAAGCAGTTTAATACTGAGTAGGGACCTTGAGCAAGTCCTTCGTGTACAATTGTTCTGTGCTATTGATGTTCCGTCGTATGGTCGTGTGCACTTCTGAGCTTTGGAAAGAGGGCAATATAAAATTCAATTGTATTTTATTATATTGTTTCGCATACCTTACCTACATTCGGTTTTTTTCCTCTGCAAAGTGAAAGACGATATGCACAAGTTGAAGAATTTTATATTAATTTTAAGTGTGGGTTCTCTGTGTAAATATGTTACCTTCTAGTGAAACTCCAGAATTGACTGTAGGGAAAAATTAGAAGATTTTCATCCATTCTGATGTTCTACATAATTGTCTAGTTTATCTGATGTTTTCATAGCGTGACTATCTTAGTCGTCAGTGTTATTTATTTATTTATTTGTCGACTGTGTTGAAAGTTTTCAGTAGTAAACTCTGTTAGCCAAGGTAACCAATTTGATTAGGATGATTCTATTAGGGGTCGTCCATTAATTATGTCAACAAATTTTAGGCAATTTTTGACCCCCTCCCCCTTGTCAACAACTGTCAAACATTGACGGACCCCTAAAAAATTATGTCAACAATCCCAGAACAACAACCCCCACAAAAAAGAAACAAAATGGCTCAATACATGCAGAATCATTTTTTTAAATTTTTACACTAAAAAATGCAATCTCGAATTTCAAAATATATGATTTTAGTTTATTACCAGCTTTTTAGTAGTATTAAACATTAAGCACTTTATACATTTTTAGCATTTCTTAATGTTTTCGCTACCATTTTGAAGGTCTTTGTTGATTTATTGGAGAAAAATTTCTTGACGTCAACTTGTACCGAACCCCCTCCCCCTTGTCAACAACTGTCAAACTTTTCCAAACCCCCTCCCCCTCTATTTTGTTGACATAATTAATGGACGACCCCTTACACGTCTTTTCAGCTTATCTAAGCCAAACAAGTAGCATTGCTTCCAACCCTACACCAGTTTACCTTTGGGGAGGAAATTGTCTAATCACATTGGAGGTAATTGTGTTACTCCAGAGCTTTCTACAAACTGTGGGAAGAAGGCAGGTTGTCCCCAAATTAGACTAGACAAGGATTGCTTCTGCTCAGTGAATTTCTTGGCTAAAATGGGTTCCAGAGGCTTTACCCATATTAGATACTGAGACACAGTGCGTGTGCACTAGTGTGACCATATCAGTTTTATGGAACATCGTTTTACCACAAAAGCCTTATATATTCTGCATTTAGATCTTGTAGCATGTTTAATCATCTTAGTAGTAACATAGAAACCTTTTATTACAAGTATCATGTATTATTACAATATATTACTATATATTATATCACTATAATTGACCAGAAGAAAATGAGATAAACTTGAGATATTGTAACTACCTAAGCTATTCAGAATAGTTTGAAACAGTATTTGATGTCCTTATGTTGATACATGGACTAAAGTAAGCTAGTCATATTTTCTTAGCCTAATCAAATCAGCTTCAACTAATTAGACTAATTGGAATTACCTTATATTTCCAAGTTACCTGCATGTATCAAGTATTAAATTACTTGAGGTCACTGAGGTCATCCAAATTACAGTTATGAGGATAAATTTATAAATCTGTTATGCTATTATCTGACCATGTAAAAAGGATTCTGATCATTTCTGATTACGGCCAGCTTTTATGTTATGTGTACATATTGTGACATTTAGCATTAAATTCTGCACTGCATTGATTTTATGTTGGTGGATGTTTTATTGAATGCAAATGCTGTTTTATTGTTGCACTAATATAAAAACTATAAATCATATTTATAAAGTGCAGCAGCACATATAAAATGACGTAATGCAAACAAATGCAGTGATCTTCTGTATATCTGTATATCCTAAACAAGTTATAGTTTGTATATATACAAAATAGGAGAAGTGTTAAACTGATTTATCATGTGTCATCTGTTGGCCAACGGCTCTGTTACTTCCTTGTTGAACATTTGAGAAACTTTGGTTTGGTGAATATCAAAAGAATCAAAGCTAATGATTATATAAACCATCCAAGTCAACAACTTAAGGTTTTCACTTGGTTGTTGTGGGCCTTGCTTAAATTTGTTCTACTGTAATTGTATTGTATTGTATTGTATGCAAACATTTATAAAGCACCTGTAGTAGGGTGAACCCTTCAGAGGTGTTTCCAGTGCACAAGACCACCAGAGAAGAAATAGGTTTGAGAAATCAAAGGAGGAGTGGTTACCAGCTAGAACTTGAGAGCTAGTAGATGGAGACAGCGTAGTCCAAAGAGAGGGACCAATTGAGGTAAAGGACAGGGACTGAGCCATAGCTGTTCTAGTATGAGGAACTAGAAGATCAAGTCTGTTTGAAGAACGGAAAGGACGATGTGAGGAGGGTGGAAGAGGCCGGAGTAATACATCAGCTACATATTTCAGGACAAGAACCCGTTGTGCTTTGAAGACCACATGGAGGATTTTGAATTTAATGCGCAGAGAGAGGATGCCAATGCAGTTGTTCAAACATGAAGGTAGAAATGTGAGAGTAGCATGGTAGGTGAGCTATTAATCTTGCAGGCATTTAGGACGACTGCAGAGGTGAAAGACGAACCTTAGATGAAACTACTGTGCACATCATCTGTTTTAAGGTACAATCAATTTAGTCAGGAATACTCTATATCTATACGTACCGGTGCATACACACATACACCATACATACATGAATATGTATATATATATATATATATACCGGGTATATAGCATCGTTCATGGAACCTTTTAAATACTGGACTTTTAAAGAAACTCTTGCACTTGACACTTGCGTACGATTCCAAAAACTGGAGCAATTGCAGCCAAAACAAGAGGATTTTTAGTTTTTGAAATACTGCCTTAGGTATTAAGTTTTCATCATCAGCAGAAGCATTGTCGTTATTATTTTCATCATCATTATAGTCAGTGTCACCATCATCAATTCAGTTTTAACAGATCCGAGAAAGACGATTGTGTTGTCAACAATAGTCTTTGCGAATGTAAGTTTCTTTATGTCAGATAATGAGTAGTTCAGATGCAAATTTATAAATGCTTAAATATCTCAGTAATCAAAATTTCATAAAAGATCAATTAGTAACTGAGTCCATTGTTTGTGATATAGGCCTAGTGATAGAACGATAAACCTCTTGACTTAGTGAACTATTTCACTTTATATATTTTGTTATACAGGCTGTATTTACCCAATTTAAATCAAAATTAAAAACTCATTGATTCTCATTACACTACAGTATGTCTAAGAACACAGCGCAAATGCACTCTCGTGCAAGACTTGTCTTGTTAAAGCGCGCTATAAATGTCTAATTGTATTGTATTGTATTGTATTTCACATTGGTTATTATGCTGATTTTAGCAAAAAACACTGTAGTGTTAACTACTAACTTTCAGAAACAACACAGACTACATGTCAAAGAGCAAAACGTAAGAGACAAAGCTTCAAAATTTTCAGAGCTTACTACTAACCAACCATCTTCCCCATGTTTGCTGCTTTACATGTGTAACAACAAATTCAGGATGTGAAACAACCAGAGAATTAGGGGCCGTCCATAAATGACGTCACGCTATTTTGGCCGATTTTTGACCCCCTCCCCCTTGTCACACTTCGTCACAAAAAGTAAACCCCCTGAAAAATGACGTCACAAAGCTCTGACCCCTAAAATCAAATTTCCACTTGATAATAAAACATGTTTCAGATCCCATTTATTGTCATTATAATAAGTATTTAAAAATCTGATGGTGAAAAATATTTAAATAATTAGAAAATTATTAATAATGGTGCCCGTATACATTAAAATAATCAAAAAATTATGAAAATTTAAATAATCAAAATTAGCGCTCTTATTTTAAAATTAAAATGTTGTTAATTGTTAAATTTAATAACACAGACCTGATGTGACGTCACACTTCGCTGACCCCCTCCCTCATGTCACACATCGTCACAAATTTCCGACCCCCGACCCCCTAGGTGCGTGACGTCATTTATGGACGGCCCCTTATGTGTAAAGTACTATAGTAAACCATGAGGCAGGAGTGGAATCCCTGCCTCGTAATCGTAATCTTGAGATTTTTTAGAGCACCAAAGAAAGTTATGTTACAGAAACCAGTTTAGAGATTGTTTAACAGCATAGCTTTCCCATTGCTCTATTGATATTTTATGCTCGTACAATTTATGAGTAAATACTTATAGCATTTTGTGAGGTACGATTACTGTAATTAGGCTATTATAATTTAAAAAGCTTCTAAATACAATAATTTGTTTGCTCTAATGAGCCTATCAGAGTATCTTGAAACTTCAGTGAAAATTAGTTATTATAATTGATTATCTACGCCAAAAAGTCTTCTTTCCTTTAATTTCCCTAACTACACGGTGGTTCAATGAAAAGTAGGCCAAACTTTTTGTTTCATATAAGTACTTCTAACATGAAAACAGTATTTAATATTTCTGTGAAGAAACTCTCAGTAGTATGGTTTGATTATCTAATTAAAGAAGATATTCAAAATGTCCTCCTTCTTGACTCAGAATAAGATCTCCGACAAGGGCAACGTTTTCTTCAGTGCGCGCTGATCTTCGTCTGCCACTACCAATGACGCAGTCGACTGACCCTGTTACGCTAATTTTTCGAAGCAATTTATCTAATACGCTTCTGGTGCAATGTTTTTCTGGAAACTCTCGTAGAAATTGACGGCTGCTGTAATTCTTGGATTCCCTCAAACCTTTTATCATGTGTTAAACTTCTTCAATAAAAGGCATTATTTCGGAAATTGCTAGTTTCCTGTAAATGTTTTCTATCGTATAATCGTCTGCTTTTTTGAGTAGGAAACATAAATCGGATGTCATTAAAATAAAAAAGTAAGTATGTGCATATTTTTATTTTGAAAGTATTATTAATAAAATATAGTTCAAGTTTTAATAGGCCTATTTGTTTTGAAAGTTTGGCTTACTTTTTATTGAACCACCGTGTAGACAACGTCTGTGTTAGCCGTAGTTCCTACTGCAAGGACCTGTAATAGATTCCTTGTGCGTACTGTGAGAAAGTATGAAAAGAGCGGAGTCAGAAGGTGCATCGAAAACGGGTCTGTAACCTACGGCGAATCTTAATCGCGAACGAGACGAGACTTGACTTTCTTGAGGTTCATGGCTGCTCCCAGGCGACGTCGTTCTCTTCCCTCTTCGAAAGCGTCGCCCTCCTCTTCGGCCAGAGGACTGATACGAAAGACGTCGTTCTTCCTCACTTTGATCAGATTCATTGCGGAACCGATGTTGCGTCTATCAACTTCCTCCTCCTCCTCGTCCTGCTCACTGTAACCTTGTGCCAGCTGTTTGTTTTCGTTGTTGACCGGCTGTCCTCTGAGGGCCGCCTTTCGATACACCTGGAAGAATCTGTCACCGGGCTCTAATTCCTCTGACACCCTCTTTCCGTGCGTCATCGCCTTCTGCCCTCTTCCGCGGGCGATGTTCAGCGCTGATCCTAGGCGCCGCTTTTCGGACTGAATGTCGTCGTCAACCTCCTCAGGCAGACCCACCGCCTGTCCATCCAGGGCGTGGCCTTCGTCCGAGACGTAGCTTCCGGTATCCTGGTCACTATCTACGCCGTTTCCTTTCGATTGTTGGATTGGTGCGAATCCTTTTTCTGCATAGAATGCCGATGTAGAGGAGATCTACAAAATACCATTCCTTCTAAATTACAGGTTTAGTCATCAGAAATACCCACGAGACCCTTTTGAGACCGAAACTGGGGCGAGACCCCAAAGACTAGCCTAAGACCGAGACCGCGATCGACATCCTGAAATGAGAACCAAGGACCTTCGAGACGAAACTGAGTCCGAGAAATACCAGAAAATGTGTTTTAAAGTCATAGCCATAGCCCTAACTTAAAACTGTTTTGCCCTGTTACTGCTTTAATGTAGGCAGTAGGCCGACAGGCGAAGGCTAGCCTACTAATATAGGCCCACTTTGAACTGTTTTACACAAGTAAACCAGATCTTCCTTCTAACGCCTGACGGAGTGCGGACGAAGAAACAAAGTTGTAAAACTTTGTGTAGTAGTCAAACATCACTCAGTCAAACCTAAAACTCAAAAGTTGTAGGTTTGAGTGATGGATTGCCTTATGCTTTAGGTTCATCCCATGCTTCTGTGACAAGGTCTTTGGTCACAAGGATTACTACTCGCTTACCACACGGTGGCGCTTGTGTAGTGTAATGTTCTGCACGTAGACCAGTTCCGGTAAAGATTTTCGGGTTGTGATTGGCTGGGAGGTTTCGCGCCAAAGACCGCGAAATGTTGGCGTCGGTTCTGTCTACATAAACCGACGTTTGACGCTAAAAGACAAGATTCGTCACCGAGTGCTTGATGACAACGTTTCAGTTATTTCCATAAATAAGGCGCTAAAATAGATATTTTAGAGATTGAGCTCTAGCGAAGCGTGCCTCGAACTATAGTGCCTGGCCAGCTGCAGTTGAGAATCTTTTGCTGTCTGAGTCGAGTTAAATTCGTTCAGTTCGAATCGACGAGGAATCAATGCAATTTGAGATCTTCTACGGGTGATTTCTGGATTGAGGTGGGAAGATTTAATTGTCATTATTGTTTGATAACGTAGATCTTGGCATTGTCCACATTAATTGACAGTTTAGCGAAAAGTCACTTATGATTGATGTGGTAATTAATACAGAAATTATAGCTGACGCTGTATAAATCGATGCTCATGACATTGATGTTGTTTGCAATGATGAACACTGGCGCTGTATAAATAGAAACAATTACTGTGTTACAAGACACTGACGCTCAATTTCTAGATTTGATGAGAGACTGATTTTCTTTAATTTGAATTCTTTTAATTGCATCAATAAAGAACCATTAAATGCAAAACATGACTGATAGTTTAGAAGAGAGAAAAGATAATGTAGGTTTGCGAGAAATGGTGATTTCTTTATCGAAATCTCAGCATTCGTAAGTGGAAAGGATAGATTTGCCATTTCCTTATCTGGGGTTCGAATCCATGGAAGAGAACTGAAATAAAAAGGACCTGCGATATGTAAGTATAATTTGACGGGAATGGGATTCACATTGGCGGGAACCCAGCCAAACAGCCGCCCTTGAGACCAAAATTGCGGGAAATCAATCCAACTTCACGATTAATTAAGCAATAATGGCGGGAAACCAACATAGTTTGGCGGGCACCGATATAGGTTTGGCGGGAACGAACCTAGACACGACGCTAGGTGTCGCTACTATCCCAAAGGAAGCCACGGGTATGTTTTTCGGCCTTGATGAATATTAAATCCTGGTGGATTGTTGTCCTATGAGAGACGATAATTCTTCAATGGCACTTCCTCGGCGAAGTACGCGACTCATGCAGAAGGAGCGTGTAGATTATACTATGGGTGCAGGATCTCGTAAATTCTGAGAAGCCTTTAGTACATCCGACTACTGAGTCCTGACTTCTTCTTCCAGCCGAGCGACCCGGGCGGCTCGCTCACTTGTATGTTCTCCTCAAACCTGTCCGCTCCTCGCTAGGGCAATTGGGCAAGGCCCCGGAAGGGGAGGACGCGACACTTTCTCCTTGATGAACCTATAGCATAAAGTAATCCAACACTCATACCCAGTGGCGTCTAACCCCACACCTGGAATGGGAGAACAAACCTTACCACTCTGGCCGATTTATATTAATTTTTGTGTTGCAGGCCGTTATATAATCGGAAATCAACCACCACTACCCAGATTATGTCCAAAACGGTAATCCCACTTCATGCAACCGTGGAGATCGTTCTCTCAACCCACCCCGCTGGCCTAATGAAAGTCATGGTCCTAGAGATTACACTACTCTGAAACAACTTAACTGGCTTTCCATCCGCGCCCCGTATCGCCTTTAAATCTCCCTCTTCATGTATCACATCCACTGTGAAACCTCTCCCTTGATCATAGATGGCATACCTTGCCAAAATAATTGCAAATGCCAATGCCATTTAATTATTAAGATTGGATTTTCTTATTCTTTGGTTATCGTAAACAATATACGTTACATTTCCTTTGTTTAGTTTTATGGTTTATCTTTAATTAAATATATATATATATATGTATATATAATAATAATATTTTCTTGATTGAAGCGCCTGACAAACGCACTGCGCTGTACATTTACATGTTATGCAATTGAAATCTTAACTACAAACAACCTGCAATACACGGCGCTAATAGCAAAGCATATATATCCTATGGGGCTCGAACTCGGTAATCTTTTCCGAGATATATATATATATATATATATATATTAAGGCTGTGGATTTTAACGATTAATTAATCGATTAACTAATCCAACTAATCGGAATCGGAAATCGGTAAAAAAATACCAATCGGCTCATCCCTAACATTTTGTAATCTGCTGATATTGCAACTGTCCTGGCTTCCTGTGTTGTTTTGAGTGAGCTCTACGCTGATGATATTCAGGCTTATCTGCACTGTCCACTGACGCTCTGATTGCATTAACCAAAATGCAGTGGGCTATAGGCCTAATTGAGGCCCATTGGCATCTGGATATCGTTCAATCCCAACGCGCCTCAGGAGAGTAAATAGTTGTGGACTATTGCAAATACCACCAATGGTCCACCATACTATTTAAAAACTAGCTAGTATCGGTTTCAGTTACAGATAATTGTTTAGAAAGCTTGCAGTTTTCTGTTTAATTAATATTCAGTTATATTAGTAGTTCTGGTTAACGTTGAGTAAGAGCAACTATTCAAACATTTCATTGTATAAGCTATTCCTTTTCTTGATCAGAATTAGGGGCCTAGTGTTGCATTACTAAAATAGTCTCTGGATGGAATGCACGTGTTGAAGCGCAGAAACACTGACTTCTTTCTTGGACTATGGATCTATTATCCAGCATTTCTAGTTCACGTGATGTATCATTAAAATACTTCAAATGATGTTTCTCTGCTCTGCATAGTCAATAAATCACCATTCACGGTTACAAACCGAACTGGAAGGCACTGGTTTGTCACTGTGAGCAGTAATGTCAATTTCAGCATTCACGTTCTCTATTGCTTTCTGCAGACTTTCATTTTCACGTTTTCAGTCCAACTGAGTTTGAACTTTGGATTACAAACTGCTGTTGTGAGGAATTCACATTCATCATCAAAAAGACATCAAAATCTTGTATCGATGCGTGCCAGCAGTGCAGAATGAAGAGGTTTAGTAGGTCCTAAGTGTAATTGGCACTGCATTTAACTTGATTCTCAGCTTCTGCAGTGTTGGCTACACAAACCCCAGACATGACTCCTCGTCACCTTGGAGGACATCTAACGCAGTCACAACTGGTCCCATAAATGACACAAACTCTTGAAGAAATGCTACTTCCTGCAATCCTGATGCAAAAAAGCAGGCTATGGTAATGCAGTCATAATACGAATTCCAACGGGTTGAACAATTAAGGCGCGGTGGATTCATGACCAACAATATTGATCGATAGTTAGGGTTTCATAAGCATAGAGGCGACAGGGCTATATTTCAACCAGAGTTAAAGAAATTGAAGTTAATAATAACTTTATATTACTAAGTCAGTAACTACATAAGTAAATTTAAATTTCTTCTCTGCAGACTATAATAGGCACCTTATTTAAAAACTATTTTAGTAGGTCCTTGTACACCATCAGGCCCTACTATTTTAAATAGCGAAGTAAATAGTTATGACCTATTTAAAAACTGTTTAAATAGTACTTAGAAACCTAAATAGTAGGGCCTACCCAACAAAAAATACACTGAAAACAAACAAGCTATCACATCGTCTGTAGATATGATGTGAATAAGTCTACAAGGATAATCGACACTGCAGTAGTCTACTATGGCCATAGTAAAACTCATGATTAGGCTACTTCCCTTGCGTCTCTTAAAGTCTGCCAAGGCGAAGCACCCCAACGCTCCATTGTCGTGCATATTTGCAAACACGAAATACATGTATTCGAGCATTCTTTCAACACATCGATAATAACAATGATGTTTAGTAAGAATACTCAAATACATTCTTCCATTATTCGGTGATTTAAGTTCCATTAAACTGTGCGGAACGACCTGCGATCCCTAAATGGTCCACAACCTTTTGTTTAAAGAAGAGAATTGTGGCCTAAACAGGACGCAGAAAGTTTGATGTAAGGCTCTCATAGGCGCCTGGAAGACCATATAAAGCCGCTTTCGATTCTGCCCGAAATAATCGACTTACATTGCATGAAGCGCGTTGTCTATAATTGTACGTCCGTCTCATTTGACCAGGGATCGGGTTAATTTATGGAGAGCCAACAGCCGTCGCTTCACCCGTAAATGAGGACCGATGAGTGGAGCAAACTGAGGAGGAAGGGGTGATGGGAGTGATGGGGAAAGGGCGTCGACAGAGGACGATACGAATGGTAACCAGCGTGTGGGACGGTGGAATAGACAGAACGAAGTGGAAGAGGAGGACGGGGTGGAGGGGACAGCGGAGAAGTAGGGAGTGAAGGTCAGAGAGGATGAGATGAGCGGTCGGAAGTGTAGAGGTAGGATGAACGGAAGTTATAAAATATTATAAGGAGGAAGGAGGACGTAGAAGAGAATGAGGAGGAAGAGGATGGGGAGGAAGAGGATGGGGAGGAGGAGGAGGATGGGGAGGGCGTCCAAGTGATATATATTCGCGCAGATGATCAAGACCGTTTCCATCCAATTGTCTGGCTAAATGAATCCCGTCAGAGTCCATCGGCAAACAATGTCCGGCTGCGGTCATCAGTCTGCCTTCGCCATGGTCAGTGCATCGGTCAGTTTCCTTCTCTGGCCAGTCTGGATAACGTGTTGTGACCGCCTGCCATCCATCCGTCCGTCCGTCCGTCCGTTCGTCCATTGACCGAGCGACTGGACTTGTTCATGTAATGAGAATCGCCCAAGTCCGTTTGATCTGTCGCTTCTGATAAGCTTCAATTTTCCGTCATCCATTTCGCTCCTATGACCGCCGCCTTCGTCGTATTTAATGACACCCGACCGATGGACAGCTGCTGCAGAATGTACCTGACTGCCCCTGGCCGCCATCTATTAAATATGCGTCCCTTTAATTTCTACCGGTCATTGTCAAGTCTTGTTATTTGCTGTTGTTAAGTTCACAGGCTGCATCCATGCAATCACGGAAAGCATTAGACAGACTAGACAACACGTTCGTATGGGGCTCATGTACGCTTTAGATAGCAATGGAGGTTCGGGCGGACTATTATACGAGCGTCAAGTAAAATTTTAAAGAGCTGAAAGTAATCTTGGGTGCATTATTTTCGCCGTGACTAAAATAGTCTTTAAATAATTGATCGCTTTACAACACCGTTGTAAATTAACCCTCCCCACGGTTTTCTGGTTCTCCACATGGGCGCCTGCAGATATTTTTGCAGGAGGGGGCAAAGCACAATGGTCACGGTTAACTTTTTAGCAAGACCTTGAAAAGTGCAAAGCAGGAAATTAAGAATATCGGTAATTCTCATCATAATTATGCAAAACGACATGGGTAGGCTACGCTGTATATATAATAGAATTTTTTTATTCTTACTTAAAGTTAAATTTCTCAGTTTCACTTTGTGTATGGGGTCGTCTATTAATTATGTCAAAAAATTTTAGGCAGTTTTTGACCCCTTCCCCTTGTCAACAACTGTCAAACATTGAAGGACCCCTAAAAAATTATGTCAACAATCCCAGTGTCCCCCCTCCCCTCTACAAAAAAGAAACAATGGCTAATACATGTAGAATCACTGTTAGATTTTTTACACTAAAAATGCAATTCGAATTTCAAAATATATGCGATTAGTTTATTACCAGCCTTTTAGTAGTATTAAACAATAAGCACTTCATACATTTTTAGCATTACTTAATGTTTAAGCGACCATTATGAAGGGTCTGTGTTGATTCATTGGAAAAAATTGTTGACATCAAATTGTACCGAACCCTCCTCCCCCTTGTCAACAACTGTTAAACTTTTCCAAACCCCTCCCCCTATTTTGTTGACATAATTAATGGACGACCCCTATCATTATTAGTAGGCCTATATAATTAGTACTTTAGTGCTGTGACAAAAACGGGGTTCTGCTCTCTCTCAGGATGCGAGTGTAAGGCGCGTGTCGCTCAGGATGGGAGCGTAAGTAGGACCTCCGTGGTATTCGAAGGATTTTAGCATCCGCCAGCCGACTAGCCGTAGCGATCAGTGTCACCCACCGAAGGAAGAGAACACCGAAGTTCAATCACAATCTTTATTCGCACACCAAGAGAAGACGAGTAACCAAGCTTTCTCAGAAATATACCAAACCAACGCCATCACTGGCAGAACTCTCAGGCCGAACTCTACACACAAGCGCCCTCTATATATATACCCAGCCGGGGCAGGGGTAGGACTCCAGTCGCCATGGCCTAGCAGGGATCCTCGGGCAGGGATCCCTGGGCTATGAGGGATCCCTGGGCAAGGGATCCCTGGGCTATGAGGGATCCCTGGGCAGGGATCCACGGGCTATGTCGCCAAAGGCTAGGGATCCCTGGGCTAGGAGGGATCCCTGGGCAAGGGATCCCTGGGCTATGAAGGATCCACGGGCTATGTCGCCAAAGGCTAGGGATCCCTGGGCTATGAGGGATCCCTGGGCAAGGGATCCCTGGGCTATGAGGGATCTCTGGGCAGGATCCACGGGCCTCGCCAAAGGCCAGGTCGCCAAAGCCTAGCAGGGTGGTCCAAAACAGGGAGGCCCAAAAACCGAGGGTGGTCCCAAAAACCGAGGGTAGGCCCAAAAACCGAGGGTGGTCCCAAAAACCGAGGGTGGTCCCAAAAACCGAGGGTGGGCCCAAAAACCGAGGGTGGTCCCTGGCAAAAACGCCACATCCTCCTCCCACCACGAGAGATATGCCCCCTATATCTCCCGGGCACCCGCACGAAAAATCAATACAACAATGTGGCCAACGGGCCCAACAAAGTCTATGATCCCTAAAATCACAAAAGCCAAAGCCCGCCTATAAAAAGGTCCAGCACACAACTAAAGGCCAAGTCCTGACTTCTGTCCGGCTGACTAAGGGCGGTCTACGCGACCATCAAAGTCTCTAAAAATTAAAGTGCGATCGCAGTGGCCATCGGCCCAGAAATCATCAGACAATTAACAGAGGCCAACGGGCCAACGATCAAAAATCAAGACATAACAAAATCATAACAATCACAGCCATTTCTCGGCAACACAAACAATTAAACGATAGAACAAAGGGGGAAGCCATGGTCTCTCGACGTCAGGGACGGAGGGCTTACGCATCCCCAGACAAAAGGCGTCTGGGGGAAGGACGGGGACCGTAACAGAGTCCGGGCCGACGGGCGTATCAGAGTCCGAACCGACGAGGGGTGCCAGACAGCAGCACTCGGCGAAGGCGCTCACCATCGTTCGTCGCCTGTCACTCGTAGACGCGCAGAGATCACGAGTCTCTAGCGGTAGCGGGCCGGTAGGCGTACCGTCCGCCTCGGTCGTCGCGATGACGAGTAAAACCTCCTCTGCAAACACCCTTTCATGGCTGCTAATTACCCTCCCCACCAGGGATCGTGGGAAATGCTCTATCGCTCTATTCCCATGAGGGGGGAAGATAAAGGCCCTCGACTTAATTACCTCTAAAGGTCGGACAACCTTCCCACACTCCACAAGACCACCCATGATTATTAACAGGAACAGGAACAACCTGTCAATCACTCGCCAATAGTCTACGTTACCTTTTAATGATCCGTCTCTCTTGCGTGCTATCCTTACGGCAGTTTCAATTACCTCTTCACTGTCTTCAGCCAACGTACTACCTAGCTGCGCATCGACCGTAGCCCTATGCGGCAGCGGCTGTCGTCTTAACGGCTGTCTCACTGGGCGCGCATCTCCCGTCTCAATCCTATGCGTGCTTACAGACGTTCTACCTATGTCCCTGTCGCTCGTGGAAAATACATCATTATATTTTACGAGCAAAGCGCCTAGTCGTTCCCGTATCTCAGGCGGCACTTCTACGGGCAAATCCGCTAACAATTTATCAATTGGCGAAGCTTGGCCGACCGCGTCCTCGCCGCGGTTAGTTTCGCACAATTCTACCTCTACCGGGTGCAACTCTCCTAAGGGGCGATCCTTGGACAACCGGACTGGGTCTTCGCTCAAATTTACCACCCTTACCCGAGCATCTGCGTAGTCACCGACAACTACGCGGGCCAGATGGACCCCGGGTTGGATTTCCTTAGCCTCCGTCATCCAGGCTGGCGCTACGGTCGTTAAATTACCGTACATGGTCTTAACCGGTACATCCCTCTGGGACTTAGGGGAAACCAACACCTCCTCGGCGACGATCACGCGCCGGCACCAAATAGATCCATTACCCCTAACCAGGGAAATACGCCTGCGTCTTACGAACAAAGATCCCATACCAAAACCCAAGCGGCAGCGATGTTCTCTCAGCCAGTCCATCCCTAACATAGGCTCAGATATCTGATCAGAAACCAGGAAGGAAGTATGAATATAAAACCCGTTCGTAATCTTAATGGGCACCCGCACCTCACCAAGGACATTTATATCGGACCCATTAGCAGCCATCAAAACGCGATTGCAAGAGCGAAGTTCTAACCCGTCGACAGTAGATGAAGGCACCAGGCTGACTTCCGATCCAGTGTCGATCAGGCATAGCTGCGGTCGTCCGTTGATCTCACCGCGGATGTAGACTGCGTTGTTCGTAGCACGGTCCGGCATTCTTGGGCGCGTCGTATTATTCATGACCACCGGGTTCGGTGGCGTCGAAGCATCGGGCTCGGTCGTCGCGGTCTGGCGATTCTGTCGATTCTGGTATCGGCGATCTCGTCGGCAGTTACGGGCCATGTGACCGGCTCGTCCGCAGTTGAAGCAGGTCATGTCGCGTCGCTGATTCTCCGGAGGGCCTGGGCGGTCTCGCTCAGGTCGGATTTCATGACTCGGTTCGTCGGTCGTAGGAGGGCTTCGGCGAAGCACGCGGAATTGCTCGTCCATTCTTTTCTCCATGTCTTGCTGCCATTTCCGCTGCTCATCTCGCTGAGTGTTCAAGAAGCGGTCCATCTGAGCCTGAAGCTGGGCGCTCAGATCGGTTTCTTGCGTCCCTCGCACTCGGTTTGGCTGTCTGCGGCGATCATCGGCGTCGTTCGTCCGTTGATAGGCCTCCAGACGCAGGGCGGTCCGGTATGCCTCGTCCAGGTTCTTCGGTTCTCGCTCGCGTACTTTGAGCGAGAGCTCCCGGTCTCTCATCGCTTCCAGGAAGGCATCCTTCGCGATGATCTGCGTCGTCTCGTTGGAAGGCACCGGGTAGGCCAAGACCACAAGTCGTCGGATCTCATGCAGCAGAGGTCGCTGAGGTTTTCTTCCGGGCGTTGACGGCGGTAGTACAGCTGGGCGCGGAAGGTTTCTGCCTGGCCTTCCGTCCCGTATCTCTGCCGAAGTCGTTCAACCAATTCTTCGTAACTCGCGCTCGGTTGAGCGCCGAAGTCCCAGAGAAGTTGCGTAGCGGCCTTCTCCAGCGAACATCGCAAGTAGTCGACCCGGTCCGCGGCCGTCCACTTGTTGTGCCTTGCGCAGACCTCGAACTGCACCAGGAATGACTCCAGCGAGCCCGTCCCATCGAACTTTCCTGGCTTCATCGGCGTCGGGCGGCTTCGCAGCAGGTCGCTGACATTTTCTAGCAGATTCGGCGTCGAAGTCCCCGGAGCGTTCGGTCTTTCAGTCTCTTCGCGGAAATTCGGTTTCAATTTCTTCTTTTCCGTCGTCGGTTCGCCCGTCTTTTCTCGGAAGCTCGTTCTCTCCGGCTTCACGGTCATCTCTTCTTCCCTGTCTTCGCGGAAGCTCGGTCTCATCGGCTCCGGATCATCGAAGTCGATCTCGGACAGCAAGCGGCTTCGGTCAGGTCGCGTAACCAACGCGGCCATTCGTCTCGCGGCTGGCGTAGAAATTCTTGACGGCAGATCGGCCAGGTCCAAGGCCGCGTAGGGAATGGTGTCGTCGTCGTCTCCCGGAAACATCTTCGGTCGATTCTAGCGTCGTCGGCGGCAGGAATTCTCGACAAAACCCCACTTCTGGTACCAATGTGACAAAAACGGGGTTCTGCTCTCTCTCAGGATGCGAGTGTAAGGCGCGTGTCGCTCAGGATGGGAGCGTAAGTAGGACCTCCGTGGTATTCGAAGGATTTCAGCATCCGCCAGCCGACTAGCCGTAGCGATCAGTGTCACCCACCGAAGGAAGAGAACACCGAAGTTCAATCACAATCTTTATTCGCACACCAAGAGAAGACGAGAAACCAAGCTTTCTCAGAAATATACCAAACCAACGCCATCACTGGCAGAACTCTCAGGCCGAACTCTACACACAAGCGCCCTCTATATATATACCCAGCCGGGGCAGGGGTAGGACTCCAGTCGCCATGGCCTAGCAGGGATCCTCGGGCAGGGATCCCTGGGCTATGAGGGATCCCTGGGCAAGGGATCCCTGGGCTACGAGGGATCCCTGGGCAGGGATCCACGGGCTATGTCGCCAAAGGCTAGGGATCCCTGGGCTAGGAGGGATCCCTGGGCAAGGGATCCCTGGGCTATGAAGGATCCACGGGCTATGTCGCCAAAGGCTAGGGATCCCTGGGCTATGAGGGATCCCTGGGCAAGGGATCCCTGGGCTATGAGGGATCCCTGGGCAGGATCCACGGGCTAGGTCGCCAAAGGCCAGGTCGCCAAAGCCTAGCAGGGTGGTCCAAAACAGGGAGGCCCAAAAACCGAGGGTGGTCCCAAAAACCGAGGGTGGGCCCAAAAACCGAGGGTGGTCCCAAAAACCGAGGGTGGTCCCAAAAACCGAGGGTGGGCCCAAAAACCGAGGGGTGGTCGCTGGCAAAAACGCCACAGTGCGAAGAAATTTGCTAAACACCAAAAAGTAGTAGTTAGGCCTAAAAGAGTCAATTTTCTAGGGGGTGTGCCCCTCTTGCCCCGATGTGCGGCGCCCATGGTTCGCCAGTGTCTTTCTGTTCTGCTCGTCTTCTATTCTTTATTGGGTTTTTCTTTCGCCTTTTGTTGTCCTTGAATTTATCGTCTTGCTTTGTCGTCTTTTTTTCTTGCTTTCTTATTCTTACCTTTCTTCTTCTTGTTCGTAATCGTAAACTCCACATTTCTAAAGGGCTGCTTGAAGGCTAAGCTCGTGGAACCAGCATACATAACCCCAGTCATTGAATCGGTCAGACCACAATGATCAGTTTGAACTACAGAATTGAACACAGTTGAAAAGACAAATGGACATAATAACCTACTGAGTTTAATATCGCTAAACAGATTGTGCAGCCTGTGCCAATATTGTCTAGAACGTCTGTTGTGAGTCCGGAAGCAAACTGCTTATAGTGCATAACTGATAAAAGTTGGTTGATTAGTTGCTTTTAACGACCCTATCATACAAATTCTGCAGCTGACGTATTCTGGTTGATATCTCTGACTTTAAATCAGGATACGTCGCCAAGCAACAGATGACGTAAATGTTGTAAATTATAATTGGAGCTTAATTGTTTTAAGCTTTGTTTGACGTTGGAAATTACGTCACAGACAAACGGCGACTATTCAAGGCAAAAACGATCAGCTTTTAGATTATTGTACGATTACAATTTCCATTCGCCGATTATGATCTCTTCGAAATCAAAGGCATTATTTTATAAAGTCAGAAAAGGGCTTACGGTAAGAAAAGTTAAGCGACGTGCATGTCAATACCCTAACCCCCAATAACTGTGGTCCTGCCGTGTGCCAAATAAACGTCGTTTTCAGTTTTCTGGGAAGGAAGTCTTGTGGAAGCGTAAGAACACGGATGTGAAATTGACAAGTAGGCATTGAAGACCATTCTATTCGATTGTGGTCTTGCATAGTCCTAGTAACCTATAGCCTATTATGGAGTAGGCCTACTTCTGATGAGTTTTCTTGATGAGGCGCTATTATAATGTAAGCTCTCTCAATTACAACTTGCATTCGTCGATTACCTTGAATAAAATCGCTGTTTTCCCGGAATCAAAACATTTCAATAGTGCTGCTTCCTGGCTTAAGTTTCATTTAAACCAGGCATTCCCAACAGTTCTGTGAATTAATCGCCAGTATTGCTATTGTTATATTAACCTGGCAATGCTAGAAGCATACAGTTTAAACCAAAAGCACGTTTTGTTAAACAAATTTTATTCAAAAATAGTAGATTTTACAAAAGAAAATGCTTAAGTTGGTGCCTTTGGGGATTTTACAAAAGAAAATGCTTAAGTTGGTGACATTGGGGATTTTACAAAAGAAAATGCTTAAGTTGGTGACATTGGGGATTTTACAAAAGAAAATGCTTAAGTTGGTGCCTTTGGGGATTTTACAAAAGAAAATGCTTAAGTTGGTGACATTGGGGATTTTACAAAAGAAAATGCTTAAGTTGGTGACATTGGGGATTTTATAAAAGAAAATGCTTAAGTTGGTGACTTTGGAGCGTATAGAGTTTAAGTCCTGTAAGTAGCCTCATGTAGACCCTTTGTCCACTGCATGGACAGTGACTGTGAACAGCGTCGTCTTCCTGTAAAGACGTCTCAGCTTCTGATTAACTATTCGCGAATGATCAAGGCAAGGTGATCGAGAGAAGTCTGTCGGAAGAAATCCTTGGTGATTATTAGTCCTATCTGCAGAACAGCTTCCATATAATTGCCACCTTTAATGTGCCACCAACGTCCTTAGCACGCTATGTATAGCCTACATAGAATGCATATAGGCTAATATTAATGTGTATGCTGGTTGATGCAAACGAACACACTTATGTTCAGTTGTTCACACTACGCGTTACATCTATAGTTCACATATATTTCACACAATGTAAAATCGTAATCTCCAAACTTCTAAAGCGCCACTCGAAAGCTAAGCGCAGGGCACCAGCTTATTCACGAGTGCTGCGTCTAGTCAGAAGGGTTGTCCGAGAGAGTAGTCCGAAGGCGGTCCGAGTCCAGTTTCCAGAGGATCAGAGGGGCGGAGTAGCTGTTAAGATGGGTGTCGTTTAGGTCGAGAGTTGGAGGGTAGATGATCAGTTGAGTCGGGGTAAGAGTTCTTGAAGAGGAGAGACTTTAGTTTCGAGTGGAAAGCCTTGGCGGTGATGGATAGAGAAGCCTGAGGCAGATGATTGTGGGTGATTGAAGATCATGGTGGGGGAACTGAAAAAGTGCGGAATTCAGGAGGTAGGCCTAGGTCGTTTCAGAGACGTGGTGCAGTGATGGATATGGCTCGGTTGGAGAATAAAAAATAATATAAACTCTATAATACAAGATGTTTACAGAATTAAGAGTAGCCTAAATTAGCCAGATTTTCTCGTACTGCAAGACCGTCTAAACCTTGGGTAAGGGCGCACGATGATCGGACAATTCCACGCACAATAGAGCGTCAACAATTCGGTGCAAGACAGCTGCTGGGCGCAGCGACAATTCGGCGCGGGGACAACTTCTATTTAATTAAGAATTATTTTTCATAAATCCAGTTTCTATTTAAGCAAATTCTTTTAATCAATCCCACTTCTGTTTAGCACGAATTCTTTTCGTCAATCCAACTTGTGTTCGACCAACGGTGAAACTCATGCAATGGCGAATATAGGCTATACACTTTTACCAATTAGATATCGGCCCCTATACATGACAATAACAGTAGGCTATGCAAGAATATTTTCACTTTATTGGCAGCAAGATGCTATTGACTCATATCGATGGTCCGTTCGGTCCCGGAATACATCAGCTGGGGAGCTCTGCGCTATAGGGTATAGGCCTACCGACGAACACTGCGTTCTGCAGCTCGTGGAGACCTGTTGGTCTCGGGCTCCCGTAGCCTACAACGATTCGCTCACATCGATCCTTCTCATGTATTGGACCGTTTTCATGGAACATTCCCCCATTTCAAATTAGAACTTTACAGCCACAGAAAGTTCAGAAAACATTTCCAGCTCATCTTAAGATGCAAATCAGTCTACTCGCTACAGGTTGTAGCGGGTAGACCAAATCAGTGGTTGTCGAGCTTTCAGAAGCGCTCTAAATTCAAGATAGACTAGAAAAATAACTCACAAACGCAAACTTGAACACATTCTAAGGGAGAATTTATGAGAATTATCAAGAAAATTCCTCACATTGCGAACCAATATTTTATTCAAATGTCGCTGGGCATGCACGTAGCTCATTAGTCATTATAGTGTATAGGCCTACCGTTAATTGTCATAACTTGAAACTGGTTTGCGTTCACTGAGACTGGGCTTCTAGAAATCAGTAGGGGCCTAAGAGCTGACGCTATAAATGACTAAACAAAAATATATTATGAAAATGAGTCCAATTTCTCCAAGATCGATACTTAAAATTAACATAGGCCTAACTGAGAAAAGTTGAACCAAAAACCAAAACCCCTCAAAAACATGATTTATTTGAGAAAGCAAAACCGGTTAACAAACGTGCTAAGAAACGTTTATAGCTGACTGAAAGAAGTAGACCCCATACGGGAAGCCAAAAGGCCTGTTTAATTTATTTGATGGCGTCTGCTAACAATTTCGGTCATTCGTAGAAAGAAGGGACAATACAATTTCTAATGCATAATAGGGCCATACTTAAACAACGCAAATCGTCAGTGTTACAATGCAAATCTTCACATAACGAAACAAGGTTTTTTAAAGTGGTTCAAAAGGCGTATAGTGACTATGGTCTGCAAGTTAAGCTGTAATGCTTAATAGCTTACTTTTGTAACAGCTGACAAAAATCTTATTCAAAACAAAATTCAAACAATAAACAGAAACGAAAATCCTAAACGCTAAATATTTAAAAACGTTCCCAAAATTAAAGAAATGTTCAAAAACATACATTTTAAATAACAAGAACCATGCAAGTAAAATTAACAAACCTTTTTCATCTATGCTATAAATATAATCCACAGGACCTAATCTACATTGGCTCTAACTAGAGAGCTTTTGAGAAAAAGTCTGAAACAAACTGACTGACTGATTTATGCCATAGATATATGCTGGATCCTAATATAGGCCTACGTTTCCCTGTAATTTGTAGAGGCCTATGTTTGAGATACAGCCAGTCTGAAATAGATGCATTAAATTTGTCACTGAAATCAATATATTATTATAGAGCTCAGTTTAACTTTACACGCAATTACTAGATGACAAATGACCGCCGACTAACCGACCAACCTACTGACTGACTGACTGACTGACTGACTGACTGACTGACTGACTGACTGACTGACCTGAAATAAGAAGAGTAGAAGAAGCCAGTCAGCCGCCTGAGGTACAGAAACCATGGCGATGAAGTCGATACGACACAAGCAGCCGTTGAGAAGAGATGTTGACTCGTTAGTGTAATATTTTGCCTATTTTCTGATCTGAGGAAGCGTCCGTCCGACGTGGAAAGAACCGATCAAGAAATCCTTTAGAGATGATGTCAGATGCCAACTGATGCCGATCCCTACAGCATCTGCAGCTGTTACAGCAGCTGGTACGTTGTCGTAAAGACAGCGAATGCAAACGGACTGTGAGCGCTCTATGTGGCGACGTCGACTCTGCTACTGATGGACTGCCTGCTCAGTCGATACTTAACTCCTACAACTGATGTCTGGGAACAGCAGACATAAATGTAGCAGGAACAATTACAGACACCCATTAATAAAGAACAGCCTCTGTGACAGATAGCCAGGCACATAGGCGTAGGTTTGAATTGTGACGGTGGTGTACGGTCACAAGACTCACAACCACTTCTAAAAGTCGTGGTGACAGTACTGTTGCCACCACTTTTCGCCCTGTGATTACACATTTTTGCGACATTACAGCTTTAGTCTGGTTTGAGGATCAGAAGAGGGAAAAGGGAAGAAGAGATGGTAGGAGAGGAATGCAGGAGGGAATTGGTCGCCACCACTTTGGGGGGAAACTTACACATGTGGCCAGACATTTGGGCTTCGGAAATAGATTTTTATTAGCATCATCCATAGGCGTCATAATCGGGGTACGATGAATACTTGTACCCTCTCCCCCACATTTGGACTGGAGGGCACCGTACCCCAAGTTTTCATGCCCAGAAGAACAATACCCATTACTACTTTTCTCGGAGGAAGGTCTTTATTCGAACCTTAAAGACTGTACACCGAGCATCATTATCATTATCATCGTGATCAACATCATCATCGTCATCTTAATTGTAACTAGTATTGTTACTATCACTATTACCATCATCACCATCATCATCATCATTCATCATCATCATCATCATCATCATCATCATCAGGCCTGGCGCATAAACCGCGCCACTTTAGTTATTTAACAGTCGCGAAGAGGAAACGAGGCGAAGTTTGTTACCCCCACTTTCTAGACCAAAGGTACGCCTCTGACAGCATTTTATGTCTGCGATTGTTCCATAGCCACATCAGTGTCTCTGGTCTTAGAAGACACTAATTTCAAAAGCGTGGGTCATATATGTGATACTAAAGCATTCAAGCAGTAGACTTTCCAAAGTTGGAAGTTACCTCTGTATTGTATTGTATTTTTTTGTATTTGAACACTTGTTATAGCGCCCCAACCAGATTTCCCATTCAGAGGCGCTCCCGACTACTGGGCGAACGCTGAATCGGAGTTTCACGCCGAAGCGCATGAGCAATTGCGAGTGAAGGACTTGCCCAGGGTCCCTACGCGGCGACTTTTGAGGTGGATCCGAACCCGCAACCCTCCAGCTGCAAGGCACCGAACATACCCCTACACCACCGCGCCCCAGTTGTATTGTGATGTGTTGTATTGTGTGTTGTATTGTACTCCACGTTTATAATGCGACCGAGCCACCCGCAGTAAAGATCCGAGAAATTAATCTCTGATAATCCGACCCGACCGGGAAGCGAACCCGGGGCGCCGGCGCGGAGAGCGGGCACCAACCCACTCGGCCACTCAGGATCCTTATAAGTATATATTGGTCATCAACAAACGCAGCAGCCAAACAACCACGCAGGATTTCAGCAATTAGAACGTGGATAAGTTCACTTCAATATTTAAGGAATATTCAGTATTGAATCCATTGCATGCAGACAAAGAAAGTTATGTGTTTCATCTTGCTAAAGTGCACCTAGCTTACGGCCGTCCATGGAATCGTAACCGTGATTTAGAGCAGCCTTCAGAGCATTTTATGACTTCAAATGGTAGATCAAAGCTAGGGCGTAAGTCCTAACAGAACCGTTACTTGGTTGTGAATCATTGTGGAAGACAAGCCAAACCGGTCCCTAGACATAAGTAAACCTCAAAGTAGACCTAGTTGAGCAACAAGTTACCAAACATCCAAAGATTAAGACTCTGTGGGTAGATTAGGGTTGACTTCAACTTGACTATGTTTTTGACGATCCTTAGGTAAAAGATAAAAGTAATTAGATCAAAATTTGGCATAAGTTAATTCCAATTGTAATAAAAAATTTATAAAGCGCCACTCAGAAAAATCAGTGGCACTCCCGACCCGGGCCATGCAGAAAGTCTTCAGGCGCTTGCGGAACTGAGGGAGGGAGACTATAGCTTATAAAGAGCTCTGGCTGCAGGTCCTGGGTAAGACGATTCCAGCTGGACGGCCAACAAAAGCAACACTCCCAAACTGGGCCGTAGCGGTGCGCATACGGTTAACCATCATGATCAGGATGCAACCGGCAGCTGATCGAAGGGAACCCCGGCCAGGAAGACAGAAGATCAAAGTGCAAAGTCATCAAATAGGGTGGGGCAGAGCCGACAAAACAGTTGTGCATGCAGGTAAGAATCTTAAACGATGCGTTGATGGACAGGCAGCCAGTGAAGAAAGTCCCAAATGAAAGTGGATATAATTATGGGCTAACCTCGGGATGGCACCTACAAGGCTACAGGACGGGCGGTAGCGTTGAGGACAGATAGGCTGAAGCTTCCAAGATATTAAAAGCAGAAAGGCCAATATATTTTGTTTTGAGTGCCATGCTTGAGTAGGCCTATTGTATTGTATTGTATTTGAACACTTGTTATAGCGCCCCTACCAGATTGCCCATTCAGAGGCGCTCCCGACCACTGCGCGAACGCTGAATCGGAGTTTCACGCCGAAGCGCATGAGCAATTGCGAGTGAAGGACTTGCCCAGGGTCCCTACGCGGCGACTTTGAGGTGGATTCGAACCCGCAACCCTCCAGCTGCAAGGCACCGAACATACCCCTAAACCACCGCGCCCCAGTTGTATTGTGATGTGTTGTATTGTGTGTTGTATTGTACTCCACGTTTATAATGCGACCGAGCCACCCGCAGGCCTAGTGATGGATAGGTCTAGTGATAGTCAACCATGAGGTCCTTTGAACCTTGTGTTAATTTTTGACATAGTCCCTATGTATATACACTGCTTTAATTTGAGCAACTAGTTTTCGAACATCGAACGAGCATACGATCACATAATAAGTTAACGCTATTGTCATCCAGAGGAACAAATTCTTACGTTTGTTTCAAATTACCGATACTAATTTGTCCGACATTTATTGCTTTCCTAACATTTTCCCTTGCCTCCGTTAATTGATGCAATCAGACAAAGGACAACAGTAACTGATGACTATGCACTTCTCAATCAATCAATTTTCGTTTATTCTTGCAAAGCAGGATGACATAGACGCATCATGTTTACAATCGTGTATTGATTCCATATTATATATCCCTGTGATAAATAAGGTTGTTATGATTAGGCCGATGTTTAATCAATGTTTTCAAATAAGATACGGGCTATAAAAATTCGTTCTTCCTTCTGGGAGGGTGAATAATTGTGAGTTCTTGTTATTAGATGGTATTTATTTTGTCTAGTTTGGAGGAAAAGTCTCCGGAGTACATGGTCAGGGTTGTTACAGATTGCGAGGAATTAGTCCGTCTGCTAAAGTCCATAACTCAGGGCAAT
The DNA here is from genome assembly GCA_020284085.1 of Aporrectodea caliginosa. Taxonomy (NCBI): domain Eukaryota; kingdom Metazoa; phylum Annelida; class Clitellata; order Crassiclitellata; family Lumbricidae; genus Aporrectodea; species Aporrectodea caliginosa. The sequence goes on from JACEVL010000507.1 coordinate 213,717, forward strand.
CGTGCAAAAGTGGAAGAGAACCTGAAAGTTGATTTATTTCATAGATAAAAGTATACTAATCAATATTAGGAGTCAAGCCATTCTCAAATTTACCCTGTAGCGGCTATGTCAGCCATTTTACAAAATGGCCGACCAAAATACATATTGTTCAATATCTCAGCTTCTAGTTCACTTAGATTCGTGATTTTGGTGTCTAAACATACATATTTAGGGGCAAGGATTCCAATAGAACTAATTGCAAACACTTATTTACAGGAAATTGGCAGCCATTTTCCAAAATGGCCGACCAAAATATAACTTCGTAAATATCTCAGCTTCTAGTTCACTTAGATTCGTGATCTTGGTGTCTAAACATACATATTTAGGGGCAAGGATTCCAATAGAACTAATTGCAAACACTTATTTACGGAAAATTGGCAGCCATTTTCCAAAATGGCCGACCAAAATATAACTTCGTAAATATCTCAGCTTCTAGTTCACTTAGATTCGTGATCTTGATGTCTAAACATACATATTTAGGGGCAAGGATTCCAACAGAACTAATTGCAAACACTTATCTACAAGAGATGTGCAGCAGTGACGTCATTTGTGGAAGGTGGGAATTCCCCTAGTTTGAAAATCAACTGTGATACATCGTCCACGTCATTCATGGTCACACAGGCCTCTACACGGACAGAGAACAGTACAGTGTAGAGCAGATTTCACTCCTTTGCGCCGTCCCCTACAGCAGAAATTCAGACTTTGATGGGTTAAGGAGGAGTTTATTGGCTGCGATCAAGGACTGTACTTCATCAAAGACAGCAGACAACAGCTTTATAGATGAGTCACATGACAGACTGTCAAATGAAATGTAGATTTTAGTATAATCAGCATAGAAATTATATCCTAGGTAGCGAATGATTAACCAGCAATATATTCCCCACTCAGACTTATAATACTTATTCTAGTAGGTCCCCAACTTCTAGACTGTGGTTGTGCCCCTGAGCCTGCAAGGTCTCTTTGGGTCCCTGCCCCTTTGGGTGTACCCCAGGGTTCTGTCCTGGGCCCGCTGCTTTATCTTCTTTATACTGCTGATGTCTGCTCCTTGTTGACGTCTCAGGGGCTTCTACACCAACTATTTGCCGATGATGTGCAAGCCTACATCCACACCCATTCAGCCGATGCGGTGGCTAAGTACTGTGAGTCAGAAGTGTCTGACTATGGATGTCCTCTCTTCTTGGATGGCCTCCAATCGGCTACTCTTAAATCCCTCTAAAACACAGCTCATTTGGCTGGGTAGCCGTAGACAACTGCAGGGTATCGACTTTCCTCAACTTACCCTGCTCTTTCCTCACATAACCTTTTCCCTCACAGTTCGTGATCTGGGACTTTCTCTTGACTCCGAGCTTACTTTGTCTCAACATGTGAACTCAATTGCACGGAGTTGTTATTATCAGCTTCGTCAGCTTCGAGTGGTCTCTCGCTCTCTCTCTCATGATGCAGTTGTGGTCCTTGTTCATGCCTTTGTTACTAGTCGAATTGACCACTGTTCCTCACTACTTGCTGGCCTTCCCTTTGGTGTTTTGGGGCGACTAGATCGAGTTCTACGCTCGGCTTATTGGACGGCTTCCCAAGTACTCTCCTGTCTCTGCATACATGCGTGATGTGTTGCATTGGCTAATGGAAGAGGGAGACTGGGATATGAGAGACTGAAGAGTTTTAAACTCGAATGAACACTTTGTAATTTGTTGCGTTGTCAAACTAAAAATGAATTAGCATATGAACACTATAGACATAGGAATGAACATTATATTTAACATAACTATCAACCTAAATGAATATATATAGGCATATATATAAATATATACATAGACGCAGGTGACTGAAGACCTGGAGGCTGGAGAGGCACAGCCAGATGAATCATCAGCACAGTCTGACCTCTACAGCGGGATTGGTGGAGAGGCCGGATGTGAAATGAACAAAAAAGGCAAGAGCCAAATGCTGAGCCTGGATAGGTGGAAAGGCCGGAAGTTAAATGAACAAAAAAGGCAAGAGCGAAATGCTGAGCGGAGATAGATGGAAAGGCCGGAAGTGAAATAACCAAATAAGGAGATAGATGGAAAGGCCGGAAGTGAAATAACCAAATAAGGAGAGAAATGGTAGAAAGGGGCTGGGACAGGAGGATGAAGGACGGGGATAAAAAGGGGCGAAATCGGGAGTCGGGATTCACTCTCGGGAGGCGTCAGTTTCGAGACAAGGGACGTCATCGACTGCCAGAGGAATCCGCTCTCGAGGAAGGGACTGGAACGACGACGGTTGAAAGATCTATGAGCAAGAGTTAAGTCGACAGTCCGAGAGTGTGAAGATAAGCGAAATGTGTAGTCAAATAAGTTGATTTCTGTAAATACATTAATACATTGTAAATTAAACGTTGAAAGTTGAAACTAATATACTGAAGAAAAACGTTACTGGTTTGAACTTTAACGATCACCGCGTATCACCCCGAAGAGACTAGAAGAAACCACACCGCTACCACCAAGAATATTGTTCAGATTGGTGCTCAAATAACCAGTTAATGAGCAACAATCATTCAAACATTACATGGTCGCTTGCGAAATCCAGTTCAACAGAACCAGTGACGCACAGTTCAACGGAGGTCAACGGAATCAACCGAGGGAGGACGTGACGCAGAGTTCAACGGAGGTCAACGAAATCAGCCGAAGGAGGACGGGAGCAACGGAGGAAGGTGTCGACGACAGACGAGAACAGTCCGAAGACGAGCCAACGAGACGACGCTCAACGGGGCAGCTGCTGCAGAGGATCGCGACCGAGGCAAGGAGGAAACCTGCACGCGGTACGAGACAGATTCAACGCAGACCTGTAGAGAGGCGAACGCTCAACCGAATTGACCCGCAGCAAGAAAGAAACCTGCACGAGGTGTAATAATCCGGTGAGAAGCTTCTGTTGTTGATGTTAAACTTGACTGAAACTTGTAAGCTAGGAAAATCGGCTTTGAGTGTATTGTAAAACACCATAGCGGCAGAATCCTAAGCATTTTTGTGACGTTCTTGTTTTACATGTAATATAGAGTGTTATAGTAAATAGAACTCTATTGAAACAGCTATTCTTAAGAAATGGCTACAGGAAGCCTTCTTACAGATTTTGAATTGTTGAAGAAAAAGGATTTGGAGCAAGAATGTATAGTAAGAGACATTCAACCAGTTGGTCTTGAAAAAAGGGAAATGGTTCGAAGATTAAAAGAGTTTGAGAGGAGACGTGGGAGAGGTGAAGAAAATGAAAAGACGTCAGACTTTGTAGATGAAGGGGAGGTGGTTGCAGAAGATGGAGATGAGAGGAGACGTGGGAGAGATGAAGAAGATGAAGCGACGTCAGCCTTTGTAGATGAGGGGGAGGTGGTTGCAGAAGATAGAGAAGGCGAACATGTCGGGTACAGCGATAGCCGAATAAGGCTTGAACTGATCCGGGCTGAGGAAAGAAGATTTATGGCAGAAGGCCAGGCTGCAGAACGGAAAGCGAAAGCAGAGAGAGACAGAATGGAAATGGAATTGGCATTGCTCAGAGAAAAGGCACAGATGGGTCTACTTCGAAGAGACTCAAGTGAAGACGATATTGTCCAGAGTAGAGCAGAAGTAGGCCTAAATAGATCTAAAGCAATTAATGTCTTGCCGAGCATGCACGAACATGAAGACCCGATTTCATTTTTTCATTCTTTCGAGAAAGTAGCTAGATTACACGAAATAGATCCCTCTGAATGGCCTAAACTGCTTCCTTCTCTACTAAACTCGACTCTCAGGCAACACTACAACCGCCTATCTTATACCATCTGTCGCGACTTCAAAAAGATTAAAGCTGAAATATTGGCTGCATGTCAAATGAACCCCAAGTACTATCTGGATAAACTAAGGACTATGCATCGCATAGGAAAAGAAACCTACGCTCAATTTCTGTGTAGATTGAGGGATATGCAGGAATATTACCTGGAGGCAAAAGAAATAGAAAACTTTGAGAGTTTAAAAGACGACATGTTAGCAGAGAGGCTTAAAGAATCTTTTCAAACAGAAATCAAATTCTTCGTTGAGGCTCGAAGGCCTACAAGTGCAGAAGAAGTGGCCAAATACGCAGACCTCCATTTTGAATGTATGCAAGAAGCAAAAAGGGGAAGTGCTTTTGAGCGCAAGACGTGGAACAAGCCTAAGGCAATTACCATAGAGAAAAGTCCAAACATGCTAGGGACAAAGGGTAAGGCAGAGGGCGAAGCGTTAAGGCAAGGTGAAGTGACAAACAAAACAAACAATGGTCACAGCAATACGCATAAGTCAAACCAATGGCAAACAAACAATAAATCACAAGATGGATGTTTCATTTGTGGGCAGCATTCTCACAGGTGGCGTCAGTGCCCAGGCAAAGATAGTGCAAGGGTTAACTTTGTGCATGATTTATCACATCTAAACAGTGTAACTGACTATCAAAATAACTTCATAGTGCCACTGATGTTGAATGGAGTGTGTCTAAAAGCGCTTAGGGATACGGGTTCGATGATTTCTCTTGTAAATGCCGATTTTGTAAGAGGTAAGCCATTTGCTAAACAAAGGCCAATCAATGTTCAGTGTGCTTTTGGGAAAATTCAACCAGTAGCAATGACAGAAGTTAAAATATCATCCCCACTGTTTGGAACTGACAGACAGGTTGTAATCAAAGCTGGGGTAGTAGAAGGATTAAAGGTCGATATGATACTTGGCCATGATATTTTTGTGGAAAATAAAGATTTAACAGATATTGCTGCTGGTACAATGAAGGAAGGTAAAGTAAAGATGTGCATTGAAAGCGAGGATTCTAGCCAAAAGGAATCAGCCAGCAAGGCCGACATGGGAAATCAGGCACCACGGACGATGATAGCAACCAGGGCCACAGACTATGGCATACCAGATGTGAAACGAGATCGGATTCCATTAGAGGAGAAAGGATCAAAGGTCAAGCCGACAGAGGCAAGGGAAGCAGAGGAAGAAGAAGTCACAAATAACCTGACAGAGGAGAGTAACAATCATCTTGGCATAGATGCTGTTGAATTCAAACAAGAACAGGCATCAGACCCAATGCTGAAAGATTTGTGGAATCGCGCTAAAACAGAAAATGAACCATATGTTATCAGCAAAGACATACTCTATAAAAGAAAAGAAACACTGTTTGAGAAAAATGCACTAGATTTAGGAAAGAATCTTAGACTAGTTGTACCAATCAAATATAGGCAGAGGCTGTTAGAGCTGGGCCATGACTCAAAGTGGGCGGGGCATAGAGGCGTAAAGGCTACGAAAGCATGCCTAAGAAAGGAGTATACATGGCCTGGAATGGACGAAGAAGTTGCCGCATACGTGAGGTCATGTCCAATCTGTCAGAAGACTGCGAATGTGCCCAAGAATCACAGGGTTCCACTACAAGAAACTCCTATTGTAGAAGTTCCATTTCAGACTGTAGTAATCGATCTCTGCGGGCCAATATCACCTGCTTCCAGTAGTGGTAAGAAGTATGTGCTGATTTTAGTCGACCAAATGACTCATTGGCCAGAATTCATACCCTTGGGATCCATGAAAGCAGACAAAGTATGTAAAGCGCTGATAGAAGTCTTCTCACGAGTTGGGATACCGAAATATATAATTTCAGACAACGGCACCCACTTCAAAAATCAGCTAGTCCAGGGAATGGAGAAGATGTTAGGCATAAGTCCCATATTCTCCACAGTTGAACATCATGAAACAGCTGGAAGTGCAGAACGCATGATCAGGGTTTTAAGAGACATGCTTAAGAAAGTGACGAGTGAAGAACCAAGGTCATGGGAATTAGCATTACCGTTCTTAGCCTTCAGTTGCAGACAAATTCCGTCAACAGTAACCGGATTTGCACCTTTCGAACTTCTGTACTCTCATGACGTCATAGGTCCGTTACAAATACTAAGAGATGCTTGGACAGGACAACTTGAAACCCCAACGCCGAAGAGAAGTGTTGTCGAGTACTTGACAATGACGAAAACTCACATGCAAAGATGTGCAGAAATTGCAACAGAACATACAAAACAGGCTCGTCAATCCGCCAAGTATTATTATGACAAACATTCTTCAGATCGAAATCTGGAACCAGATGAAGAAGTTCTGTTGCTAAGACATGCGACAGAAAACAAATTACTGGCAAGGTGGGAGGGTCCGTTCAAAATTCTGAGGAAACTGTCAAACGTCAATTATGAAATTGACACGGACAAAGGAAAAAAGGTGTATCACATTAATCTTCTACGCAAATGGTTCAACAGGTCAGAATTATGTCTTACACCCAGCGTGAATGTAATTCTAACAGCTGATCCACCACAGGAAGAATATGAAACGCTGCCAGTCGTTGACGACAGTAGCGACACCTGTGGAGTAAATGAGCATTTAACTGCAGAGCAAAAGAGTCAATTACAAGAAGTAATAGGCGAATTCTCTGACAGATTTTCGGGACAGCTAGGAAGAACAGCGCTCATAAAGCACAAAATAACGCTAACGAAGGACAAACCGATAGCACCCAAGATGTATAGAATACCGGAATGCTTAAAAGACAAAGTTCATGAACAGATCAGAACAATGCTGGAAAACGGTTTGATTGAAGAATCAACTTCGGCCTATGCAAGTCCCATCGTATGTGTCACAAAGAAAGACAAGTCGATTAGGATATGTGCAGATCTGAGAGCGATTAATAGTATAACAGTGCCAGACGAATATCCAGCAAGCGACATGAGAAACATATTAGAGAGGGCAGCAGGATCAATGTTTGTGACAGGTCTGGATCTGCAACAAGCCTTTTATCAGGTTGAGCTAGAGAAAGGCAGCCGACCGTACACCGCCTTTAGAACACCGCATGGACTGTTTCAATATACAGTTTTACCGAATGGGGCTCGGAATGCAAGTAAGTGCTTTCAACGGCTAGCAGACCAAGTATTGAAAGGGGCTGAAGAATATTCGGCAGCTCATGTGGATGATATACTCGTGTTCTCAAGAACATGGGAAGAGCATATTCAACATTTGAAGGACATTTTAGCAAGACTCAGAAAAGCGAATCTAACAGCTAAACTAGACAAATGCCAATTTGGACAGAGATCTATAAAGGTGCTTGGGCACGTTCTGGAAAATGGGCTGATAAAACCAGATCCAGAAAAGATAAGTGCTATTAAGGACTATCCGATCCCTAAGACGAAACGCCAAGTCCGAGCAATTCTCGGCTTAGCTAACTTCTACAGACGCCATCTACCGAACTTTGCAGAAATAGTAGCACCGTTAACTGAACTAACAAGAAAAGACAAGCCGGATCGCGTAAAGTGGACTGAAAAAGAAAACCAGGCTTTCAACGGGCTCAAGCAAGGTCTCACATCGGAACGATTCATAATTCCTCCTGACATAACAAAGCCGTTCATCTTGAGGTGCGACGCATCTGGAACAGGATTGGGAGCAGCGTTATTACAGAAGGACGAACAAGGAACTGAAAGACCTATAAGCTACGCCAGCAGAAAGTTACTTGACAGAGAAATGAAAATGAGCACAGTCGAGAGAGAGACTTTATGCGTAGTGTGGGCTTTGAATCACTTTCAGCAATACACATACGGGGCTCAAGTAGACATATACACAGATCACAATTGTTTGAGATGGCTTCAAACAATGGCCAACACGAATCCCCGATTAACACGTTGGGCTCTGGCAATTCAAAGATATGATGTAAATATAAACTATGTTCCTGGGAAACAGAATGGTTTAGCAGATGGCTTATCTCGGGCACACATGGAAGCCTAAGTTTAAATACACATGTAGGCCTACGTCAAACGACGTCATGAACTAACGAAGTGTATATAAAGTTCAATGTTAGATAACTAGAATTCATGTTTTTGATATTATCCGAGTCTGTTTCTGTTTAATGTGCTATAGGAGTCTATGTAATGGACGATGACAACGCAAGCCTGGTGGCGAACGATCACCTGTGCTCCTGTAACATATCCAGTCCATCGAGCCTCGGCCATACACTTCATTCCATCTGAATGCACTACCTGGAGCCAGAAGCATTCGAAGGTGGATGATGTAATGGAAGAGGGAGACTGGGATATGAGAGACTGAAGAGTTTTAAACTCGAATGAACACTTTGTAATTTGTTGCGTTGTCAAACTAAAAATGAATTAGCATATGAACACTATAGACATAGGAATGAACATTATATTTAACATAACTATCAACCTAAATGAATATATATAGGCATATATATAAATATATACATAGACGCAGGTGACTGAAGACCTGGAGGCTGGAGAGGCACAGCCAGATGAATCATCAGCACAGTCTGACCTCTACAGCGGGATTGGTGGAGAGGCCGGATGTGAAATGAACAAAAAAGGCAAGAGCCAAATGCTGAGCCTGGATAGGTGGAAAGGCCGGAAGTTAAATGAACAAAAAAGGCAAGAGCGAAATGCTGAGCGGAGATAGATGGAAAGGCCGGAAGTGAAATAACCAAATAAGGAGATAGATGGAAAGGCCGGAAGTGAAATAACCAAATAAGGAGAGAAATGGTAGAAAGGGGCTGGGACAGGAGGATGAAGGACGGGGATAAAAAGGGGCGAAATCGGGAGTCGGGATTCACTCTCGGGAGGCGTCAGTTTCGAGACAAGGGACGTCATCGACTGCCAGAGGAATCCGCTCTCGAGGAAGGGACTGGAACGACGACTGAGCAATACGGTTGAAAGACATCTATATATGAGCAAGAGTTAAGTCGACAGTCCGAGAGTGTGAAGATAAGCGAAATGTGTAGTCAAATAAGTTGATTTCTGTAAATACATTAATACATTGTAAATTAAACGTTGAAAGTTGAAACTAATATACTGAAGAAAAACGTTACTGGTTTGAACTTTAACGATCACCGCGTATCACCCCGAAGAGACTAGAACAAAACCACACCGCTACCACCAAGAATATTGTTCAGATTGGTGCTCAAATAACCAGTTAATGAGCAACAATCATTCAAAATGATGTAATTTATCATATGATGTAATTAGTCATATAGCTAAGCACTTTGGAATCCAATCACAACAGTATGCGGATGATACTCAATTACATATTGCTCTGTCACACACTGACCAGTCTGGTAAACTAAAACTTGAGGAGTGCCTCTCATCTATGTATGCATGGTTCTGTTTCAATGGTTTGGCCATAAACCCAAACAAGTCTGAGGCAATTCTGTTCGGTTCATGCCAAGCACTGCGTTCTTTCCCTTCAATTCTAGTGTCGACCTTGCAGGCACTGCTGTGCCACTCTTAGATACTCTCAAAACACTTGGGGTTACCCTGGACAGTAAGTTTACATTCCGACCGCACATAACAAGCCTTTGTAAATCTTGTTTCTACCACATCAGGGCAATACGTCACATCAGGTCGGCTCTAACTAAGAATATGTCTCAAACTATAGCCTGTTCACTTGTATCCTCTCCTCTTGATTATGCTAATTCCCTTTTTGTGGGTATATCAGATCTTGAAATCAAAAGGCTGCAACGAATTCAAAACTCCTTTGTTCGTGTAGTGATGCGTGTCCCAGTATACGAACATGCTCCTCAGTCCTACTCCATGAGCTGCATTGGCTTCCTGTTGAATTCAGAATAAAATTTAAATTGGCCTGTTTGACCTACAAAGCCCTCAGCACCAGCACATTCATGCACTACATCCCTTCTTGTTGCTTGCGATCATCAAGTACAGGTCTTCTAGCCGAGCCACGATACAGAACAGTTATGGGCTCTCGTGCATTCCACGCCTCTGCTCCTGGTAATCGACTACCACTTTCTCTTCGTAGCTCAAATTCACTTCCTTCCTTCAAAAAGCAACTCAAAACTATTTCTCCTTGGCTTTCAAGGATTTGGAAATCTAAATGCATCTTCACCTGGCGGCTGACTATCCGCGCCTCAGATTCACATTTCGGTGTGACCTTGCGCGCGTTATAAATTTATTTAATAATAATAATAATAATAATAATAATAATAATAATCAATAAATTTCTGGTAAACATGTAGTTTAGCGTGGTATATTATTTGCCCATTGTAGCAGTATCATTTTTCATCAATCCAACTTCTACTTTGGCAAGAATCCTTCTCATCGATCCAGATCCAGCTTCTATTTAGGCAAGAATTCGTTTTATGAATCCAGCTACTATTTAAGCAACAATTATTTTTCATCAATACAATGTCTATTTAATTATAAATTATTTTTCATCAATCCAGCTTCTATTTAAGCAAGAATCTTTTCACAAATGCACCCTATATTTAAGGAAGAATTATTTTCATCAATCCGACTTCTATTTAGCAAGAATTCTTTACGTCAATCCAACTTGTATTCGACCAACGCTAAAACCCATGCAATATCAAATAATTTACGACGTTAAACTACACGCTTACCGAATTTATTTTTTTCGCGTTTGAGAATAAACAGTTATAACAACAAATACCGGCAATGTGGTTTCTTGGGCAAGCATTTAGTATCGGGGTGTGTAAGTTTACGGGCATCGGACGGCATCTTTTGGCATGCTGCACAGAAGGAACGATGTTTTCTAAAGACGACAATAACCCTAACCGACCCTCACGACGCGTAACCTTACCCAAACCGACTCTCACGACGCCTAACATGACGGGATAAAATACACGCACCCCGATACTATATGCTTGCCGTTTCTTGATTGTGACTATGCATTCCAGCGGCGCATTTAGGCCTAAGAGTCACACTATTAAAGTTAAGTAATTCTGCAGTTAGATTGTGAAAAATAGTTTTTAGCGACGTTGCTGTAATACGAAATGTCAATATATGAAAACGCACAGTTTACAGTAAACTAGTGTTATATACGTAAAGTCGCCTATTATCGCTCAACGTACAAAATCGATTAATATTACTTCAAATTTTAATTTTACAGCGTGGCTTGACTCCTAGATCTCTTCTACAACATGTTAGGCGTACTTACTCCAAAAATCAACTTCTCTTCCACTTTTGCACGATTTTTTTGCTTATCCGTTGGACTAAATAGCTTGGCGTCAGGGTTTTGGCCTCGTCGATTGCAACCCGGCATCTGCAGGTGGAGGAAATATCTGCACTTTGTGCGGTTTATAAGTCTGTCAAGCTTATCCTTTTTCTCGGCGCTTGGATAACCCCACCACGCTCTGGGGAGGGCATACGTAGTATGTGGAAGGATTGTTGCTTTGGCAACTTTGTGGAGGGCCTTTCCAGAGAGGCCGTGTGATCGGAGGGTCC